>JAAGKR010008304.1:15075-31953 GCA_011419295.1 Clarias macrocephalus
AAGCCATGTTTTTAAATGCCCCACAGAATGTTAAATTACAGTGTCCCTTTCACATCACTGACTCTGGGTTTCTTTATTTGGGCATACACATAACCCCTGACCTAAAGGATTTGTTCTCCAAGAATTATTCACCCTTAACAACAAAACGTAAACAGGATATGGACAGGTGGACGTCTTTGCCAATTTCTTTTTTTTTTTGGAAGAATTAACACAATTAAAATGAATGTGCTTCGCCGTTTACTTTATTTATTTCAGTGCATACCCTGTTATTTGAATTCTAACTTTTTTAAGGGTCTGAATACAGCCATCAGTAAATTTATATGGAGCAATAAAAACCCAGGATTAGATTCACTTCTCTTCTCAAGCCGAAGGAGTGTGGAGGCGGATCTTTGCCCAACATACAGATTTACTATTGGGCTGCTCAGATCAAACAAATGCTTAGATTGTTTTCAAATGATACAGGCTCCTTGTGGATCACTAAGGAATCCTTTACATGTGCTCCGAGATCATTAACATCCCTTCCATTTATTAATATTTTTTTAAGGAGATCCGGCCGGTAGTTGAAAATATTTTATTATTAAATATAAAAATATATAAATGGCTTGGGAAGATGTCAAAAAATATCTCCACCTCCCCAGGAATTTAACCATGCAATCCCCAATCACTTTGAACCCCGACTTTCCTGCTTTGTTAGCTAATATTGGCCTTCGGACCTGGGTGGAGAAAGGTATTTTTACTTTAGCCAGTTTATTTACAGATAATGTTGTCAAATCTTTCGAGACACTTAGAAGGGATTATTAACTTCCTAGAACAGATTTTTTCACATTTCTCCAGCTACGTCATTTTATTCAATCTGAAACGAGACAGGGCAAAATTTGTTTTGAAATGTCTGATATTGAAAATCGTCTCCTTCTTCCAGGGGTGTTGAAGGGTCAGATTTCTTATCTGTATGGCTCCCTTTTATCAGAAACCCCTTCACCTTTGAATCCTCTAAGAAAGGTTTGGAAAAAGGATATGGGCCAATCATTCACTGATGATGAGTGGCTCTCTATATGTGAGGAGGTTTTTCACAAATCCACTTCTATTTCTGTGCATGAGCAAAACTTCAAATTCATATATAGAACATATCTCACCCCTGTACGCCTACACAAAATGTATCCAAATGTATCTCAGCTGTGTTTTAAATGTAAATCAGAAACAGGAACATTGATGCATTTATTCTGGGAGTGTAAGAAAATGTAAACTTTTTGGCATGAAGTACATGATCTGGTTGAGAAAATACTGGTTAGAAAATTCACTGTCTGCAACTATATACCTGTTAAATTGTAAAATATCACTAGATCTTCCTTCTGATTTAAATTGTTTATTAAATTTCATTACTTACCTGGCAAAGAAATGTATACTTATCTTATGGTCATCATCTCGTGTACCAACTTTAAAGATGTGTCTGGCACAAGTGGGTAATCTTCTTCCATTGGAAAAACTTACTTACGATTTACAGAACAAATCTGAACTATTCTGGCAGATATGGGCCTCCTTGTGTGATCTACTTAAACAACCACTGGACTTTTACTGGACTGTTTTGTCCTTGTTTTCCATGTTCACACTTATATTAACAGATTATTGTTTGTTTTTTAAATGTTTGCTGTGGGTGTTGACTGTATATTGTTGTGGCTCTGCCCTTTTTTGTTGTTAAATACCTATAGGTATTTAACATAAAGATTTGGTTAATATTGGAAACAAGCAGAATAAGTTAACACTAGAGGTGAGAATCACCAGGGAATACCATTACATACCATCACTATACCTACAGTAGGTGCTTATTGAAATTGTATTGCGATTATCACAGTTTTATAAATATTTCCATTCAATATTGTTTAAGATTTTGTTACAATTCTAAACAAACATGGCAAATAATTTTCATAATACACAGGAGGCTGTGCTGCTTGCCAACGTGTGAAAAGTTGAGCACACCACCTGCAGTCACAGTGGCTATACATGAATTGCCACAAATGAGTTATATAACTGAATACCATTTCCCCATCGCTAGTTAACATTAGGAATAATCTCAGTTTTCAAGCGTGTCTAATTGATGTAGCAACCCTTAAACATTGTGATCAAATGCTTACCATTTGCACAGTGTGACTTTCATCAAAGCACAAATGCTAAGATGGCTGATACATTTGGAATGAGAGTCCCATCCCATTCCACCCATCTTGCCATTGCTGTCGTCTCCATAAACGATTCCTGCTTGAAAGATGTGCTGCAGTCAATTTTAAATTGTAATTCTTTTGGCTTTAGTAGTAAAATGGCTTAACATTGCAAAGGGATGTAATTTAAAATGTTAACATTTTTTTTTATTCTATCACAAATAATTTCAATATTGTATGAGAATAAGAAAAACTCAGGGCATGTTTGATTTCAATAATTTAATATGAGAATAGAAGTAGAGCACGAGACTCCACTGCTGGCCATGAACTCATTAATTCTGCACAGCAAGCAGGAGATATTTATGTAATTTTTAAAAATAATTCAAGCTTGTCAGCAATTAAGTCATGAATCGTTTCTGTTTCTGAATCAAACAAGCAGCTCAAGAAAATTTTTTAGGGTGAATGGAAAGCTTGGTACCGTTTGTTGTAGTGTGCAGTGCACTCGAACATTAAAATCAACCAGCAGTTACAATTAAGAACACATTTGATGCCACAGTAAGCGCTCATGCAAGTGGACAAATAGAAATTAAGTTTTGAAATAATGCCCTTATGGCACCTTTAAGTTTTGAAAAGTGCAGATAGCACCTGCTGCCAAGGTGTACTACATGACTTGTGATGCATAATATGACCGGGAAGCTATCAGTCACTGAGATTTGGTAGATGATCAAATCAAAAAGAAAAATGAGGGACATCACTGAAAAGTGGTAGAATAACTACTTACAGTTCATGTAACATGTTGTACAGCCTGTTATGTTTCATTCCCTTCTTGTTACTTTTTTTAATGTCACAGTTCCTTAATGCCAAAGTGGGTTGTTCTTGTTAACTGATGCAGTAAAGTTAATGTAAATAATTATCAGTATTTTTAAATGAAAATTTTATAATTAGCAGTGCAACTTTTGAAAATTTTGCCATGTTGTGAGCTGTTTATTACTCCAAGTCACATGAAACTGCAGTAGTTTTTAAATTTTAATAAGTATTTTAAAAAAGAATGATGCAAAACTTAATTGTTGCAGTGTAAAAAAAAACAAGGAATGTATGAATGAAAACTGGAAGCAAAGTAACATACGAGTGACACTTTCTATTTATCCTTTAGTGTATGTCAGAGTTATGATTTTCACTCATGTTTACTGATGCATTTTTATGTCAGTAGAAAGATAAAGGCTAATCCCCCCCCCCCCCCCTTTTTTCTGTTTTTTATTTTTCTTCTCACAGGCCACTGGAGCTTCAGTACAAGTATGGAAATCTGAGCAAAGGAGAATGTAAGCCCGGCTATTCGGAGGCCAAGATGAGCTCAATCTATCCAAAGCAAGTTTTTTTTTTGTTGTTGTTTTTTTTTGCCCCCACACTCTTACTACACATCATGATTACCTTTGGGATCTGATCTGCTTAGTGCGTTTAAAATGCTTTTGCAAGAATATAACACAGACCTGTAGAAACGCACATACACACGCACTTTCTGTTGTGGCTTGTGTCTCTGATCTTACTATTTGACACGCACCAACTCCCAGACATGCACAGTGATGAGTTTAATTTACTGGAGCATCTACGCTGGATTTAGAAAATGTTCAGGCACTTTTAGTTTCTGCACACTATGTTGCGTTGTGGCTGAGCAATATCACCAACACTAGCTCACTAAGCTGCGGTCAGGTTTTTACAGAGTTGCTGGTGTGTCGTATCCCCAATACAGTTAGCTCATGAGCAAGTTTCAGCATGACTCACTCAGCATGAATCGCCTCTGACTTCCTGTGTTGGAAGGAAATGTATCAGCAAAAAGAATCAGCTCACAGATAAGAAGCTGTTTCAGGTTGACTTTGGGTTATGTAAAGAAGTTGCTAAGAAAATTTTGTAATATTAATGTATGTACAGTACAGTAGCTACAGTCGAGTGCACACTGTATAGATACAGTTACTTGCTGTAGCGCCTCTGTTGCTAATTTTCATTTGTAGGAGTTGTTTTACTAAATAAGCAATTAGTCAGGGTTTTTCCAGGGATTTTTTTTTTTATTCCTCTTCGGTCTAAACTGTCTGTGTGTTTTTTGAATCCCAGCTCTGTTACAAGCTGAAGGTATTATCTCTTGGCTTTATTTCTGGGGTATCTGTCTAATCTAACTCTTATTATCATAGTGAGCATGTGCATGTGAGCATAATGTTTTACCACCTGTTGTTTGCCATTAAACTCTCATCTTCATTTTTCTAGATCATCTACATCAGTACTAATGACAACACAAATGGAACTGATTTTGCTCCAATAAAAGCCCAAGATCAATTATAAGCTTGTTCTGTTGCAGTTTGAAGCTGGTGGAAAGCTTTTTCCTTATTTCCTACAACAGCATTTAAGGCTACTTTAGGTGTCATTTTTTCAGCACATTGCTAAATGCAATAAGTTTTCAACTCGAGAGTGTTGGCTTTTGCTAAAACTAAACTTGGGGCCAAACGTTCCCACAGTTTATTAAAATGCCAGGTGACGTCAGACTGGCGCAGAAACAGGAGCTGGTGCAGGTGATTCGGGCCGGTGTGAGCGTGGGGCCTTTAAGTGGATCCAGATGGTAACACTAAATAGGCCGTTACTTCTTAAATGTTTGTTGAGACACTAAACCTACAAAGCTTAGTTAGCCATATAATTTACATCTGACACGCGTAGTTGAACGTGGCCTGAGTGCGCTTTAACTGAGTTTGACTTCAGACGTGAGCTGCGGACGTGGAAAAACAAACCGGATTAAGCATAAAGCCTTGGGGGCATCAAGAGTCGTGACTGCTGAAGAGTATTTTGACCTTGCACTCTCCAGTGCATGATGCACACAAAACGTGAACTTGTATACATTTCATTCCTCAATATCGATTGCAGTGAGATTGTTGATTGTTCATTTTGTATACAGTTTTACAGTCAGTACAAGCACCGACATATTTGGTATCATTTATCGCACTTTGGAGTGGAAGATGCAGACAAACATAATTATATATGGTGGAGATACAAACAGTACACATTGTACATTTGTGTGTAAAGTGTATTAACGTAGAAGTTCTGTTTACACAGCATGTACATAGTCATACTGTACCTCTCTAACTGCACCAACTGTTAAATGCAGAGGTGGCGAGTAATAACGTACATTTCGTTTGTTAATGCTTTTCATTCATTTAAGTATTTTTTCATCTAACTGTACTTTACCTGAGTATTTTTCATTTGAAGTTTTTTACTTCTACTCACTACATTTTTTTAAAGAAAAAACTATACTTTTACTCTGTACAAATAGATTTTAAAATAGAGTCTGATGACCACGGATTTCAATAGTGCATTGATTTTCTGTTCTAAGCATAAATGTTTATACCGTCATTCAAACCAGATCGTGACCTGAGCTGTCCCCCCTATAAAGGCAAAATCACAACATTCTCAAAACATCCTAGTTTACAGAAATGACTGGCAGGAGTTTTACATGTCTTGCGTGTTTGGTTTGTGTTTCACACCAATAACAATACAGTTTTTATGTAACAAGCTTAGCAAATCTTTTAATCATATTCTATTCTGTATACTCCCGTATGCCCATGTTTAATTATTGTATGTGGACTACTTGCAATATACAGGGTAGCAATGGCTAGCTAAGCTACTGACATTATGAAAGACACGTACAATGCTACCCACCGTCTCTTTAATTAATTTCAAATCTTGTTGCTATCAACAAGTCATGGTATCATGTCCAAAGCATCCTTTCTATTAGCTGCAGTAACTTGATAATCTCATAATTTTTTCATCTGCTTTGTGAAACTTTTCACTGGGTTGATTTTTTTTTCTTCCCAAGACATTTTGCCAAGAACTACAGCACTGTCTGTTAGAACCTGAAACCTTCGATTTTTAAAAAAGTTAATCAATGATTTATTTTAGCATTTGAAAAGCTCTCTTGAAATAAAATGTTGTATTGCAAAGCAGCCAGTTAAATTCTTGTTTATCCGTTTATCTCAGCAGTGCTAAAAGGTATTCAACATTCTAGCTGTAATGTCTTTTGCCTAAAATACTATGCAGTGTTCAATCCTGTCAGTCCAGCCATGTCTAAACCAACCATGCAAGTCATTAATATAACTTGCGTTAAAAAAATAATAATAAACAAAAACACAGCCAGTAAATTGTAGATTAATTTATTACTTATTAATTTATACAAAAAAAAAAACCCCAGCTGAACATCTTAGACATAAAAAATAATAATAAAATGAACAAAAATCTCTACTAGACTTAAACATTTACTATGTGTCATCAACAGAATCAACTGTTTAAAATTCTTTTTTTTAAAAACTGTTCATCAGTAACTCATTCTGGCAGATATCCAGAAAAATCTCTGTTTGTGAAGTACTCATACTTTTAAGCATATGCATACTTTTAGAGCGTGTACTTAGTACTTGAGTACAAATTTTACGTGGTATTCTGCTTGTAGTCGAGTACATTTCTAGGCAAGTACTTTCACTTGAGTTTAGAGTTTGTGTAGTTTTGCCACAGTTTTCTGATCCCAAAGCCTTAGTCATTAACTTTGTATGAAGGTCGTGTATTTTTGATCACAGATGCTGTGATACTGTTTATTTCTGCTAGCACTATTAGAAAAGATTCAGTTTTTGGTATTGTGCTAGTTTCAATATTGCTTTACCTTCTCATAATATTTCATACCTGCTATAGCAGAGCAATGTATTAGTGCCATAATAGCATAACAGACTGATGCATACAGTAAATAACGTATTCAGTTTGGTGTGGACATCATAGCACCCTCTAGAGGATGTCTAGGGGGAATTGTGCATCTTGCAGAAAAAAAAAAGAAATAATGCAGGCTTAAAACAATGTTAATGGTGAGGACATTAAAAATTCCTTTGGATGTTGAAAGAAATTATTTGAATAGAATTTTTTAAAAAGAAGAAGAGTGGCTTAGAAAAGATTTAGTTTTTAGGTAATTGGAGATATTTCTATTTAAAATAATTTTTGGAGTTTTTGGAGTAGTATATAATATACAAACAGGCACATTGTAGTGTGGGCGGTGGTCGAACATGCAGATACAGTATCAGTGTTAGACCGATTTTCCAATCCTGATTTTTTTTTTTCAATCCTATTGTAGTAAGAGTGCTTATTTAAATATTTGATGGAGGCAACCAGGAGGAAACATGTCTTGAAATGTAGAGCTACATAATGGCGTATCTGTCTGCAAACTTACTGGCAAGTCTTGAGGGAATTTCCAAGCAGCTCAGAAACGAGCGGAATAGATGGCATAATTTGATAATATCTGACGGCTTTGACTGGTTCAAAATGGGGTTGTTCCAGAAACATGTCCTACTTGAAGAACTCGCATTCACTTATTTGGAACAAAGCTAAAAACGTATTGCATCTGTTCGCAGTTTCATAGTATATCTAGGACTAAGATTGTGTGTGTGTGTGTGTGTGTGTGTGTGAGAGAAGGTGATCTTCAGGGTCATTGGGCGCTTGCTGAACCCTTGTCCTCCTCACTTACAGCACAGAGCTGAGAGGAATTCCAGAGCTTCTCTTTGGTGTTTTATTCTCAGCGTTTGTGGGATTGGATGGAGAGCACCTGCGTTATTACCACATTTTTATGTCTAGGCCGGATTTCTGCAGATCATAACTAACGTGCTGAAAGGACTTCTCCAGGCCAACAAGTCATTGGTTTCATAACAGCGCTGGATAATTACAGTCGTGCTTGAGCGAAGTGGGCAGTACTGATTCGGTCCTGATTAAAGGGTCAGGGCAGTAATGACTCACAGAGGCTGTCTGGTAAATAACGAGTAACACACAGCACTTGCTGTTAATAATGCACCCGTGTATTAGACATGTGCATAAAATTTTCATATCGCAGTAGGTTCTGCAACAGCATTTTTCAGTAGAAAAACTCATTTGCCAGCTGAAGTGATAACTATGCTATGGTTCCATGGTTCTCTTAGACACTTACACACACAGATCATGTTACAAAGGCCATCATAGCAAGACCCCCCTCGGCATGCCACCTTTGCTCGCTTTTGGTAATTTACAATGAAGCGACCAATCTAGCATAAAGCTGCCTTTCCCAAAGCATGTTGGCGTTCAGGGCTCAGATTTTTGTGATTACAACAGCAATGCCCCACATACTATTGCCCTAAAAATTATAATGGCAGGTGAACTGTGTATTGAGGAGCTTTTGCTAGCAATTCACACACTGGGATACAGTGGTTAAATGTATCCTCTGCTTGCAAGGTAAGGAGCTCCCAGACCTTGCTGTGTCCATCGTTTGCTGCCATTCCTGATTGTTCCTCTGTCTTCATGTCTCTAGGGGCTTCGTTTTTGTGTTGTCTCTTTTCTAGTGAGCTGACTGATGGGATTTCATTCGTCAGTGACGCTTGGTCTTTTAGATTTGTCCATAGTCATAGTACTTGAGCAGCCTTTAGCAGAGGGAGTGATGGTTTATGTGTAGCTGTAATCAATAATTGGAGTGCTGGAATTGGAATTCTTGATGGTGATCAAGAGCCTCGCTCAAGGGCCCAAATGCTGCAACTTGAACCGCCGACTCCCTGATCAGTAACCCAGAGCCTTAAACTACTGAGCTACCACTTCAAAAATGTTCTCTTTGCTGTAGTAACAACTCCTACATGCACATGTGTGGCAGATGTTGTACTGTACGTAATGAGATTAAAATTCACATATAATTGTGAATACAGGGAGGTTTCCCATCAGGGGAAGTTTATTTAACAATTTATTAATGACCATCCATTGTGTGAGCATACTACAGTAACAGTCAGAGGGAAAGTTTCCTGACATGAGAAAGTCTTCAGGACGGAGAGCTCTGTAGCTTGTCAGCAAAGTTGCAGCAAAGTTTGTGTTTAATGCTACAACCACGCAGTAAATCCAGTACCGTGTCAATTAAACTCACCACTGTAGTCAAAAAAGGAAAATTTTATATATGCATATGAAAGGCATACAGACACAACACAACACTGAGACTTTCTGTTAGCATAAACAAGTGATAGCAGGTCATCCTTTTGGTTTTGGAAAGGCCTGGTCAAATTTCAGATTTCTCTTCTTATTGATAAACACACAAACGGCCACCGCAGTATCTCTAACTCCCTTATGTATCATGCTCTCTCTCTCTCTCTATGCTACCTTCTGTCCTTCCTCAGGTTTATGAAAACGGCCCCCATGTTCCTTGATATGAATTTTAAACGTCTGTCAAAGATTGGCGCCTACCCACCACCGTTTGGGATAAAATCACAAGGTAGGAGTGTGTTCTCCTAAACCCATGGCTTTATTTTAACATCAACTACTGTCCTTAACTTTTAAGTCTTTTTTTCCCAAAATGCCATTCATTGCTATTTGTACACAATTTGATAGAGATATGTATGACTAAAGAAGTTTAATGAAAATTACAATATGGTACACGGTAAAGCTGCTGTGAGAGTCAGGAGGAAAGAGTTGAAATTGTATTAAAATCTAATGTTCACATTTCCTTATTTTAATCTTAATGCACACTGCCAGATTTTAGGCCTGATTATTTAGTGGCTCTTTGTGTCTATATACACACACACACACACACACACACACACACACACACACACACACACACTTACTCTTTGACAGGTCCTGTAGTCTTTGAGAGATCGCAGAGGCTCAGATATTTTTAAGTATGTAGTGTGAATCCCTCAGTGTCCTGCTTCACGAACAGGCCAAGAGGAAACACATCTGTTCTCATGTGCAGCAGATCCCTGAATCAAACTCACTATCTGTTTGGGTGAGAGCATGAGCAAAAAAATGTCAAGAGTAATATTGCTTGTAAGAAGTTTTTTGGCATTCTGTCATACCCAAATGGTTGTTAGGAACAGTAAAACTAAACACAATCATGACATGGTTAGTGCACTAATAAATACAGTTCTTTTCACTCTGCATTGCCTGTGGCTCACCAAACAGTATTTCCTACAAATTTTCTTTTTCTTTTTTACTTTTTTTTTTATTGTTTTACTTTTAGACATGATAGACCCTTTATTTTTATGGAAAAAAGCAGGATATAGGGATCTCTCCAGGTGAAAGATGTTGTCGTGTGTGTGCACCTCATCTGTAGGTGATGTAGATGATGTTGCATGGGTGTGCACACTACACAAACACATGATCGCAAAGCCAGGTATTGCGACATGGTCAGCACCTCTAAGATTAGCCGTTTATCAGATGAGTCTGGCTGTGTCTCTTTCACACCTACAATATATGAAACTGAGTGTCTAGAGGTTCAGATGTCATAAAGGTGGTACACTTGAACAGAACATTATTACATTTCCTGCAATATTATAAATCATAGGTTAGTGAATTAAAAAAGTAAGCCATACACGAATGCACTAAATTCAGCAATAATCATCTGAAAATTATCTTCACGTATACTTCAATTTCTTCTGAAAAGCTAGAACAGTGATTTTTGGTAAGTTTTGCCTGCTTTGACAGGCCGTGTAAATAATTACTTAAATAATGAAATAGCGTAATTGATTAAAAGACTTGGCTCGAATGTAAGAATGAGAGATCTGGGACTTGGACGCTATTAAATGTTGTTCTCTCACCACAGATAAGATCATCGACATCATTTTAACTGAGGCGAGGAACTACGGGCTTGGAGCTGAACTGGAAAAGTATTCCTTTTCTTTCTGTTTGTTATGATAATTCCAACCTAAGGCGTTTTTCAGTCAGTGTTAACTGTGTGCTTTTTTTTTTAATCTATCTGCTGTGTTTGTTATATGAAGTTTGAGCTGTAAAAGGTGTATCGTCATCGGCAATGGAGGGATCCTTTTCAACAAGTCACTGGGCTCTAAAATTGATCAGTATGATGTAATCATACGGTAAGACAGCACATATATAGAGTAGACAACATAAAACAAACTTGCTTTAGTGTTAAATAATCAACTTTTTAAAATAATAAAAATATAGTTACAGCTAATTTGGCAACAATTTTCATGTTTCTTCCACATATGCCTTATGCATAATACATATTACATGTTTCGAAAACAGGTGGCTAACAGTTTGTAGTTATGTTGCATGAGTTTTAGCCACAAGATGGTAGGATTCAGCTGCTATTTAGTAATGTTCACTGTTGCTGTCATGCAAATTTTGTGATATAATTACTATGTCTGTAATATTCATATTAACTCCATTTTCCAGCTCTGACTGAGTATGACTGATTTGCTGCTGCAGGTTGAATGGGGCTCCAGTGGTCGGCTTTGAGAAGGATGTGGGATCTAAGACCACCATGCGCATCACATATCCAGAGGGAGCTTTTCAAGACCTCAGGCAGTATGAGAAGAACTCTCTGTTCGTCCTTTCTGCCTTCAAACCACCCGACTTGAAATGGCTCAGGCAAATGGTGTTCAAGGAGAAACTGGTAGGTACCTTATGATTTAAAACCTTAGCCAAAAAAAGGCTGCACGTGTCGTATCTTTCCTAATACTAATAACAATAATAAAAACATAATTGTGGTAATGATATTAATTAATGATAAGCTACAAAAGGTCTAGTGTGTTGCGATTTTTTAATTCCTGTGTAAAGCAGCTGGAGATGTATGAAATGCTGTTCCGAATGATCCTAAAGAAATTATGGTTTTGGAAGCCAGTGTCCCTGTGTCCCATCATGCTTGTCAAACGTATTTGATGAATCAACTTGAACCTGTCAACCTGAAATGAAACTTTTATGTATTAAATTACTCCTTTCTACATACATACCAAAAGTTATCATGCTGCTGTTAAAAATTATTTTTTTGTCTTGGGAACTTTTTTGCAATATTGTGTATAAAAGTGAAAAGGTACATGGGTACAGTACGTTAAGTCGACCATGAACTTCTCTGTATAACAGAGTATTCTAGAGGCAAATGTGAAGCCATCTGTCCAACAGCTAAAGCTTGGACATGCAACAGGACGGTGATCTGTAGCACACTATAAAATCTACATCTAAAGTTTAAGAATTATGATTTTGGAAGTCCAGACCTCAACCCTATTGAGATGCTTTGGTAGGATCTTAAGATTAAGTAATAATTTCAGCCTTTATTCGTCACATATCCCAGTTTTGTAGGCCAGGGTCAGAGAACAGGGTCAGCCATTATACTGTACGTCGCCCCTGGAGCAGACACGGTCAAGGGCCTTGCTCAAGGGTCCAACAACGGCAACCTGGTGAAGCCGGAACCCGAACTGCTGACTTTCTGATCAGTAACTGAGAACCTTAACACCACCCCATATCTGTGCTTAAGCAAATGGGCAAAAACCTCAGTGAGCAATGTTGTAAAGAAGAATGGGCCAAAATTCCTCCACAATGATGTGAGAGACTGTTTGTCATACATGAAACAGCTATTACTGGTAAAGGTGGATTTACAAACTGTTGAATCATGGGGGTACTTACAGGAGTATTGCCCACATGATTTTTATTTACTTATTGGCTTTATTTCAAAATGGCACAGTAAAAAAAAGTCATTTGTTGTTCTATAATCAGATAATTTTATGTAATGTAAGTTCATACACACAAAAAAGAGGAGGCGTTTACATGATTGTACATGTTGAGACAGGATCATCTGGAAACTGACCTTATGGACACTGTAGCCGATCACATAAATATTGTGTCTGTTAATGTTCTGTGCAGTCATTGCATGTCACTGTGAAATGGAAATGTCATTTTCAATTAGACTCTAATAGTAAGGCTTGAACAGAGGCATGGCTATTGTGGGGAAAAAACTTCTTGTGTAGCATCTCTTGGTTTTTTTTTTTTTTTAAGAAGAGTGTGTGGGACAGATGGCTTCCTGTGTGTGGGATCAATGATGATCTTTTCAGCTTTCTTCCTGGCTCTGATGACGTGAAGCTCCTTAATTGAGAGCTGCTTCAGGGCTCCACTCAAACATCTAGGACAAGCGCCAACATGCTTACAATGAAGTAATTACAGATCTGTCACAGGGAGATTTTGTAGCGAAGCTGTCTGCGGGCTATCTCGGGCCCCGAAGTCGGAATGTTTCACGTTTTTAGTTCAATGTGTGTCCAAAGGCTTTCTTTATATTGGTGAAAAGAAATAAGATTTTTTTGTGTGTCCAAGTTAGCTGCTGTTCGGATGAAGGTTCTGAGGATAACTGACGTCATTAAAGCTGATTCTACCAATTCAACACAGTCTTGGACAGAGGGCATGTTGTAATGATCAGATATTGCAATAGAATATTGCACATTCTTATCGGAAACGTTATTACTCGCGTGTTCCATTAAGCCAGAGGAAAACAGTGTAGTCAGAACAATGTGTTCACAGAATCCTGCTTTATAGAATAAATTTTTCATTGTCAGCCATCTTGTAGGCAGCGCGGTGGTGTAGTGGTTAGCACTGTTGCCTTGCACCACTAGGGCCCGTGTTCGATTCCTGGCCAGGATTGATTCCCGTCTCTGTGTTCAGTGTGAATGTTCTCCCTGTGCTTGGTGGGTTTGCTCCGGGTTCTTTGGTTTCCTCCCACAGTCCAAAGACTGCAGAGTAGGGAAATTGGCGCTCACAAATTTCTAATTGGCGGCGATGGATTGGTGCTCTGTCCAGGGTGTCCCCCGCCTCGTGCCCTAAGGCTCCTGGGTTAGGCTCCAGGCCTGAGTGAGTGAGTGAGTCAGCCATATTGGAATTTTCCTTTTTAGTGAAGGTAATGGTATAATTCTCAGTGTATAAGAGTTTTATGAAGGCCATGCAGGTAGAACTTGGAGATCATGGAGATGTTTCAGCAATTTAAAAAAAATATATATTTTTATAATATAGTATTGTAAACTAGGAGGCACGTCAGTGTAGTGGTTAGCACTAATGGTTAGGTTAGGCTAATTGGCGTTCCCAAATTGCCCGTAGTGTGTGAATGAGCGTGTCGAGGGTGTACCCCGCCTCGTGCCCTAAGTCTCCTGGGATAGGCTCCAGGCCCCCGCGACCCTGAATACAGGATAAAGCGGTATAGACGATGAGCGAATGAGTATTGTAAACTTAAATATATATATATTAATTGTTTGTAAACATTTTCATCAGTTACATTACGTTTTCAGTAGATGACTGAAAACACACTTTTACACACCTGTAATCTGCCTTTCTTAAATGAACGCTATCCGTTTGTTAAATCTTTTGTTTTTTTATTTCTTAGATAAGCAACTCTAAAGAATCATTATGGTCCAGTTATGAAGATCACATGTGCCCTCATGATCACATGTTGACAACAGCTGTATTAGCTCACTCATTAAGCGATGAGCATCAGTCAGTCAGAGCTAACTAACTTGTCAATGTAGTGTACTTAAACAGGGATGCTAATGTGATTTGAGGTTTGATCTTAGGCTGATCAGTAAGTGCTTATTTTCTACAAGCTATGCTTAGAGAGATGACCAGGAATACTTAAATAAGAAGGATGTTCATAAGGAGGAATTCAAAACAGGAGTATCCAGGTCGTCATTGCTAATAGGGGAGCTGACAGAACATGAAGGAAAGACTCTGAGGATGAGTTGCTTTTTATATGGTTTACAATTATAGAAATGTACTGTAGCAAGTCAAAAAAGGATGTTTGAGAGAAATTGTAGCAGTTCTTGACAATTCATAGTAAATAGTGGTGTTGTCCCCCACTGAAAAGTTCAAACTGTTCAGCATGAGTTTGGAACAGTTTGTTGTGGAATAGAAATTACATCGTAACAAGGTATATTCAAGTAGTAAAAGATTAAGGTGTATGATGTCACAGTCAAGCAATCGAGTTTAGAACAGCTCTCTCAAACAATTCAGGACAGTCTACCCCCTACAGTGGGGAAAAAAAATATATACAGTACCCTGTGCCTCTTTTTTAAATGATCAAACATCTCTTTGTTTGTTTGGATAAAAACAGAGTGATCTCATCAAATAGCATTATTAAGTAGTGTGAGTGTAGTAGATACAGTTCCCGCTGAGATAAGGAGTGAGCTCAGACAGTCTCCTGAGAGAGGATGGGACGATTCAGTGAGCACACAGTGCCCACACACGGCTCAAAGAAAGGCCTTTAATAGCAGCAGGACAATCCGAATCTCACGATAATCTGATAAGGTTAGTGGGTCAGACTCATTGAGCTTTTTAACAAGACTTCACTTAGAGTTCTTCTCTCTTTCAGTAGAGGGAGTAATGAGATAACTCGGTCCTCCAGACTGTATCCACTATGTCACCTGCCTTTGCTAGCTGAAGCAAATGTGTATTGTGTGCAACTTTTGCTTGGCTTATTCTCCAGAGTGATTTAAAATATGTCTGGCTTTACTGCAGTCACAGTTAGTTACAGTTTGGACTGATTTAAAGCAGACTTAATATTAAATCCTTGATCTAATCTGGAAATCCTGAATACAGTGAGATGATAAAATGCATGAATTGATCCTGTCTATCATTGCATCAAACCTTGCATGTTTGTTCCCAGGGAATAGGAAGAGTGCGTGTTTGTGTTTTACTGAGAGATGACCTTGTATGTAGTTGCTTATTTGGGAAGCAATCAATAAATGTAGAACATTCATCAGTCCAAAATCAGGCAAATGTCAAATTTGATGCATTGTGCTGATTTACTGGAACGAGCTGTTGTTTTTCTTAAAGGTGCCATCATTAAACAAAGATTTACTTTTGTGCAACCGAAAGAAGGTAAAATAAATGAAGCGGTCTTATAAGATAACTATTTTCCGTTTGGATACCCTATTCCGTCTCAGATCACCGTCTCCCGTTGACCCTTCTAGTTAAACCATTGTTCATTCATGTCCTCGTCCATTCTGTAATCAGAAGACGTATTTATCCATGAAATTGAGTGGAACATTTTCATTGAGTTCTGAAGTGGAGTTTTGAAGAATCCCAGTCTGGAAGCCTTGCATATTATTCTTTGATTTGAAACACTGATGAGGATAATTAGAAGATAAAAAGTAAATGGGGATGTGATGCTTGGCAGTAATCAGAATTACATAAATTTATAGAAGCTTCCTTCCAAGGGCGCCTGCTGTTCTTATTGATTGGTTCAGAAGTAATGTTCGTCTTGCAGACAAAAGGGCTCACTGAGAGAACAATTGGAAACTTTCAGGAAAGCAAGCAAAGACAGGTACTATTATCTGACTTTAGAATGATGGTCTGTAAAAAGGGTCGAAAGGTTGTTTAGAGACATTCCTGTGTGGTCCGCTGCCTGTGGTCGTGTCAGCTGTTGAAGAGGCAGACATGCTACAGCTTCTCTTTTGTAGTCTCCGTCTTTCTCTCTCTTTTAAGTAATATAAGACATGAACAGGTGCGCAGAGACATTGGCACATTCTCCATGCAGATATATTCATTGGAAATATCTGGGCTCTGTGGTAATGGCACAATAAGAAATAGGGATGCTTCATTCCTTCTACTTTTACTTGCTGTGGTTTGATTAAATGTACTTTATAGGTCAATCATAAATGCAGTTACGTGCAAATAATTGGACTTGAGGTCCAAGTGACTTGCTTCCTGTTATCTCGATTGCAAAAAAAAAAAAAAAACACCAAGTGATACATATTGTGATGTTTTTGTAAAACCATGTCCACAAGCTTGTGTTACTTTGGTGTGTTATTAGAGAACGTTTAGAACATCAACAGCTAATGAATTAAACTAGGGTGAAAGGTGGGACGAGGAGCTTTCCTCTTTTTCCCACCAATAACTATAAAGAGATTCTGTCCCTGACTGTGAACGCAGTGTGTGCGAGCGATAC
>JAAGKR010008305.1:0-31953 GCA_011419295.1 Clarias macrocephalus
TCTACCTGAGCCTCCAGGAACAAACTGGACTCCTTTTAATTTTAACACATCTCCTGTTACACTGAACTTCCAGTACACATTATTAAGTTGATCAATCCCTGCTATCCGTTATCACCCAGATGAGGATGGGTTCCCTGTTGAGTCTGGTTCCTCTCAAGGTTTCTTCCTATTACCATCCCAGGGAGTTTTTCCTTGCCACCGTCGCCCTCGGCTTGCTCATCAGGGACAATCTTATCATTTTGATTCATACACATTGCATACAGACTTACTTCTTTTTATTGTGTAAAGCTGCTTTGCGACAATGTCAATTGTTAAAAGCGCTATATAAATAAAATTGACTTGACTTGACTTGACCTGCTCTCTGATCTGAGCTGCTGTTAACCTGCGATTTCTGAGGCTGGTGACTCGGATGAACTTATCCTCCGCAGCAGAGGCGACTCTCGGTCTTCCTTTCCTGGGCCGGTCCGCATGTGAGCTAGTTTCTTTGTAGCGCTTGATGCTTTTTGTGACTGCACTTGGGGACACTTTCAAAGTTTTCCCAATTTTTCTGACTGACTGACCTTCATTTCTTAAAGTAATGATGCCACTCGTTTTTTCCTTCACTTAGCTGCTTTTTTCTTGCCATAATACAAATTCAACCTCTTTGAATGAGAAAGTGTGTCCAAACTTTTGGTCTGTACTGTAGGTACGCAAATTATAATAATTATTACACAGTGGACAGCTCTTTCCTGTTTTTCCTGTTGTTATTCTTAAAAAAAAGACAAGTACTCCTCTTTTAGATCAAATATGAAAAATCTTACGAAAAAGCAGCATTTTTATAATGGTTGATGTCACTGGACAGGGCCTTAAAAAAGACGGGTGGCATTTATTGACTACATTACAAAGACAGAAGCTTGAGGCCATGTCCACACGTAGCTGTTTTTCTTTTTTTTTTTTAACTGAGATTTCTTCTTCTTCTTCATTTTTAATAATCATTCTGTCCACATGACCTAGGGTTTAAAAATATCTTTGTCTGCATGAAAATGCTGTTAAGCACTGTTAGGAGCCTCAATCAGAAGCCTAAACAAAACATCATTACCTGTTACACTTTGTAGAAGTCCGACCAGGTCTCATCCGAAACCGCCATTGCTGTCTGCAGGGTCTGTGTCGTCAGAGTTTTGTACAGTATGTAGCAGCAGTGAGCTTCATAGTACATTCAGGCACCTCTGTTTATTAACAATGTACAGTATGAGTAATTGCACGTGTATGTACACGCATGTAATAAGTCCAGTATGCAACGTTAACACAGTCACTAGTTTACTGTACGTACGTCCGCTATTGCACAAAATATCCTCATAAACAAAGCTAACATCAAACCAAGGAGACGAGCACACAGACAATTACATCATTGGTGCAAGGTGACGTTACCACAAGCCGAAATCCCCGTTTCCCCTGTCCACACGTTCGCGTGTGGACAAAAGGCGGAAGCCGCAGAGAAAAATCTTCGTTTTTAAAAACGTGTGGACATGGCCTGAAACTCACATGAACACTAGGACTGAGCAAGGAGAAAAGGGAGGATTTAAATAATTTAGCAAATCAGAGACAGGTGAAACAATGAAGATTAACAGGGCAAGTCAGTTGAAAATGTAACTGCAGAATGTCTCCATCTAGTGTCCAAAGTCTATAATGTAAAAAAAAATTGCAGTGAATTGCAGTTCACTATATCATAAAGACAAAATAAAGTTTGGACTAATAATAATAGACAAACGAAAGGAAAGCTAGTTTAAAGGCATTTTTTCTTCAATATTTTGTAAATGTGATTATATGTATATGATTATATGCAATCTGCTGTATAAATGCACCAACATGCTTTTTACAAACTTACACCCTACTTTACATTTACAAATACTGTATTGATAGAACAGTCAGTCATCATGTCATCCATAAATGTGGCAAACATCATTGTTACTGACACATTTACATTACCTACTTATAGTATATATCTATCTATCTATCTATCTATCTATCTATCTATCTATCTATCTATCATATTGTACTGTATATTATGTATTGTAGTCATTTAAAAAACTTCCTATGTGAGGCATACTACTGATACTTACACTACAATGCACTCACTTCATATACAGCCGTGACCAAAAGTTGAGAATGACACAAATATTTATTTATAGACACAAAGTCTGCTACTTCATTGGGGTTTCTAGATCTTTTTGTCAGATGCTACTGCAAAGATGTTATTATGGTATACTATTAATTATGTTCTACAAATGCTTGTAGAATAAGACTTTTATTGACAATTACAATAAGTTTATGCAAATAGTCAATGTTTGCAGTGTTGATCCTTCTTTATTTAAGAATTATGCAGTTCACCCTGTCATACTGTCAATCAACTTTTGGGCCACACCCTGACTAATGGCTGACCATTCTTACATAATAAGTGCTTGGATTTTATCAGATTTTGTTTGTCCACCCTCCTCTTGAGGATTGAACACAAGTAGAAAAATGTGAAATTCCTGGGGAATTTCCTGGCCATGGACCCAAAAATTTCATGCTTTGTTCCTCTCTTAGTTATAACTTTTGCCCTAGGGCAAGGTGCTCCTTCATGCTGGAAAAGGCATTGTTCATCACCAACTGTTTTTGGATGGTCGGGAGAAGTTGATCTTGGAGGTTGTTTTTGTACCATTCTTTATTCAGTGGTGAACAGCCCGAGGTAGCTCAATCAGTCATCACTGTGGACTACTGGGTTACTTATTGGAAGGTTGGGGGTTCGAGCCCAAGCACTGCCAGATTGCCACTGTTGAGCCCTTGAGCAAGTCCTTTAACCCTATCTGCTCCAGTGGACTGTATCCTGACTGACCCTAGCTTCCTAACTGGGATATGTGAAAAAATAATTTCACTCAGCTGTAAAGTATAAGTGACAAATAATTTTTTTTTTCATTTATATTTTCATTTTTTATTCATGGCTGTGTTATTAGGCAAAATTGTGAGTGAGCCTCCCTTGGCTGAGGAGCTCCATGCATGGATGGTCTCAGGATGCTTTACTGTTGGCATGCCACAGGACTGATGCTAGCGCTCACCTTTTCTTCTCCAGGCAACCTTTTTCCAAATTCCTCAAACAATTGGAAAGGGGATTCATCAGAAAAAATGACTTTACCCCAGTCCTGGTCAGTCCAATTCTTGTATCTTTTGGAGAATATCTGTCGCTGATGTTTTTCCTGGAGAGAGGTTGCTTCTTTGCTGCCCTTACTGAAATGTATGAAGGTGACCTTTACCATCATTCATGTGTCACACCAACAGTAAAGCATTCAGAGATTATTCATATGTGGGGCTGCCTATAGATTGTAGCCCAGCTACAGTCATAGTTCTCCTTTTTCCATTTGTATTTTGTGTTTGTCAATGTTGTCTGTACAGTGCAGACTGAAAGTTTTTAGACCCTTTCAAGTTTTCCACATTTTGTTCTATTCCACACTCATTTCTTACCACTGCAAGACATTGTTATACTACAGGAATAAAATAAAAACAACTAATGTGCATGAGGATCTGGTGGAGAAGCTATGCAATTTCGGCTTGCGGCAAGGCCGATGTCTCCAGCCATAAGAGTCACTTGATGTCATTGACCAGGGAGGGAATGTCAAAGACAGTGTTTCAGGAAGTGGAAGCATCGTAGGAGAAGAGTAGTGTGCCTGGTCTAAGCCTAGAGGACTAGCTCTTCCATCCATCCTTTTATCCAACATATGCTCCCTGGATAATACACTGTACACATCAGACCATAGAGGACTACTCAGCATGAATCTAGAGATATCTGTGCCTTTTTTTTAAAACTGAGACCTAGCTCAGCTTTTTGGATGCCACCATTCAGCTAGACACAGAAAGGCAGAGCTATGCGGTACAGCGTAAGGTGGTGGCTTGTGTGTTTAAATGAACTTTGTTTTAATTTCTGGTTATTGTTCACCACTAGTGGAGTTTGTGACTGTTTGACACAGACTTTTTTATTTGCTATAGAAATTCACTGTTGCTCATATAGTGGCTATATGCATTCGTCCTGTGCTAATGCTTACAAAGTGAACTGTATGGAGTTATATGATAAATGCAGAACATACACTCAGATGGACTGTTTATAGTAAGCTGTGATTTTTGCAATTAGAGGAGCAAACACACTGCTGTTCAGGTATGTTTCAAACACACTGGCTGGAACATATTTGGGGAGGTTGCAACCAATGTTAACTCCTGTAGTTGTACACAAATCAGTGACTTCTACATAAGCAAAAGCATTGAAGAGATTGCAAGGACCAATGTGTGAAAACAACAAAATGTGGAATGCAGGGGATCCTCCAGTTGGAACCAATTTGGTAGAGGGGAGGATGAGATGAGAAGCTTGTCTTGTTAACTCCTGTCATGTCCCTATTCACTCAATCGCATGAAATCATTTTGCATACATTTTCTTCAAGGTGTCACAACTTTTAAATTGACAACTGACAGCATTGAAAGGTTGCGAGTACATAAAGACTTTCACACATGCATTTTATTTTGTTTCTTGTTGGAAAATAGTCACACAGTTTTAGGTCTCCCTACTTCCAAGCCTTGATTCAGACATGCTTTGTTTATTAATTAAAATAATCACTTTCTTATATATATATATATATATATATAGTTGACCACAATGTGAAACAAACATTACTAAACTCGGATCAAATTGTGATGACGACTAGATGACTGGGGCAGAGCAACTCCAAAACTGTAGCTTTTGTTTCCAGGCTGCAGTGGTCAGGACATATCAAAAGTGCTCCAAGGAAGAAAAACAAGTAAACCGGCAAAAGGGTCCTGGGTAGCAAAGGGTGACTGATGTACATAGGGTGCAAAGGTTGGCCCACATAGTCTGATCTAGTAGAATAGCTATTGTGGCTCAAACTGCTAAAAGGGTTAATGCTAGTTCTGATAGAAAGGTGTCAGAACACACAGTGCATCACTTTTTTGGTGGCAAAAGGGGGAACCTACTGTAATGGCTGGAAGATATGAGTCTGCAAAGCATTACACAACATCACATCAGTCTTATCATTTTGATTCATACATGTTTACTTCTCATACAAACTTGTATAATTCTTTTGATTGTATAAAGCTGCTTTGCGACAATGCAACTTGTTAAAAGCACTATACAAATAAAATTGAATTGAATTGAATTAATTCACCACAAGGGGCTCATTCCTATCGTGGCCACCTTTGGTTGAGGCAGTTTTCTGCAGGAGAAAGAGAGGAAGTAACGACAGAAGCGAATCACAGACATTTTGCATCAGCGGGATTTTGCTTAACCCCGGATTTTTTTGGGACGAGCTGCGCACGGTACCGAGACTTTTATTTGTTCAGTTCATGTATGAACACTAAGTTTACTAATTCAGACCAACCTTTGTTAATTTGGAACCAGGATTACATGTATAATAAAGCTGAGTTGTGACTTTCCTCCCTAACTCAGTGTAGTGATTTCCGTAGTCAATAAGAAGAGCAGATGGTGATGCTAGTATCCTACAGAACATGTAGTTTATCGGCTACCATGCTTTAGCCACGTCACGCTACTCAATATCAGGGAGGTGGTCTTAATGTTATGGTTGATCGACATACTTTCAATACGTTTCTCAGCTGGTGTCCTACTGAGGAGACACCAAAGCAGCAAGTGCTTGAATGTTTATTTACTGCGCTGAATTATATGTCAACTTTTATTTCCTGCTTGTGTTCAGGTTTTGCTCTGAGGAGAGCAAAACTGTATGATGTATGAAGCAGAAAGAAGCAATACTTCTGTGGGTAATTCTTAGTATTAACTTTAACATAGCAATTATACTGATGACTCTTCACCCATTCACCACACTTTGAAGACTACTGTTGGTGCATTTAAGGTATCTAGACCAATATTATGGCGCTTCTGATGTGGGTTTACCCACACACCAATATTAGAGACACCAATATGAGACACTTCACCCCAGATGATGGGCAGGGATTAAACTTGAGGTTAAAAGATTGATGTGCTGAAAGCAGCAAGTGCTTGAATGTTTATTTACTGCACTGAATTATACGTCAACTTTAATTTCCTGCCTGTGTTCATGACTGAACTAGAGCTGTTAGGCTGTAAAATAGGATTTAAATCCTTCATGGCTTAAAAAGCAAAACACACAGTTCAGTTAGGTTCAGTTATGTGATGTTTAAGCCAAGAATCTAAACCAAAGTTATGAAGAGAAAAAATACAGACCTCATAATCAAAGAAAGAAAGATGGGAAATGATTGACAGACACAGAAAATAAAAAATTCATAAAAAAAACATTTTAAAAAGTCACATTAAATACGCTTTTATCCTGTGGTGAGTTTATACATGTAAAATATAATCTGTTTTTATAGTAGACTTTCATTTTAATGTATTACATGCCCCACAAAATTATAATTTAATGTGACTTATATATAATTTAAGTATATGGAATTAATATTTAATTAGAGAGAGAGAGACTTGTAAGATACATAATTTTACTGTCATGTTTCTTAAGTTTGAATGAGTGAGTGTATGTGTGTGTGTCTGTGCCCTGCGATGGATTGGCACCCTGTCCAGGGTGTACCCTGCCATGTGCCCTATGTCTCCTGGGATAGGCTCCAGGCCCCCCGTGACCCTGAATACAGGATTAAGCGGTATAGATGATGAGTGAGTGAATGAGTGTTTCTTAAGGTGGTGTTGTAGGTGAGGCATAAATGCAGAGATTAAGACATTTTAGACGTTTTTTAAATATGATATAAACAAAACATAAACTATGAATCACAAAACATGACTAAACCAAACCGAGATATTATATCAGACTAGAATACAAAACAGATGCAATACAAAAAGCAGAACTTAAACAGGCTGTTTATAATCAACTAATGAGCCAACTCGGTTCAGGTGAGCCCCCTCGATTTCCCAGCGATCCTGGGAAATGAAGTCAAACTTAGCAAAAACTAAAAAAACAAAAAAACATAAAGAGTCTCTGGGCGTCAGGCTACTTCGGAGCGCCACCGGAGGTCCAGGGCACACTCCCCAAGGTCCTGTGTCTCGTTTCCTCACATCGAGGCTGCTGATCATGTCCTTTGGGCAGAGTGGCAGGGCAGGCAGGACAGAAGTGGCAGCCTCTGTGTAAGGTGGCCAGAAATGAGACCTTGGGGGGGATGCCCTGGACCTCCAGTGGTTTTGACTTCATTTCCCAGGATGCAGCTCGGTCAGGTGTTGGGATCGCTCACCTAAACCGAGTTGGCTCATTAGTTGATTATAAATAGCCTGTTTAAGTGCTGCTTTTTGGGGGGTTCTGTCAGGGTTAACCCCTAGAGGGCACCTTGTGCCCAGAGACTCCTTTTGTGTTTTTGCATTTTTATTAGTTTTGAACTTCGTTTCCCAGGATGCACCTTGGTCAGGTGATGGGAACACTCACCTGAACCGAGGTGACTGGTTGATTAGTTTGACTATAAGAGGCCTGCCTTTTTCAGTTAATAGGGTCTTGCATCTGTTTAGTTGGAATTCTTGTTTGCCATAGTTTCTTGGTTTGGTTCTTTCCGTTTCTTAATTCATGTTTTGTTTGTATTATATTAAAAACACCTTTCACACTTTCACCTCTGTGCTTATGCCTCGCCTACATCCCTGACATTTATCATATGTGCAATACATTTTATTCATGTGCAATGGTGCTCAGGGTGTTGAGGCTCTGTTTACTGATCTGAAGATTGACGTTTCAAAATGGTGTAATGGCTAACTGTCTAACCCAAATCCTAACGAAAAAGTGGGGATATGTTGAGAATAAAGAATTTCACTGTGCGGTAGTGTGTATGTAATGAATAAAGGCTTTAATGAAAAACCCTGCCACCACTCAAAGCCTAGAAAATTTTGCTGGACTTGTCCATACATGTATGTAATGATTTCAAGATTCTTTTGTACAGGTGATGTCCTTTGCAATACTCTTGATTTAGTAATGAGGCTATAGAGTTGAAGTAAAAATGGCAGACTAGTCATGTGTTGTCAGTTTGCCCCACCCTTTTGCCATGCAGCTTTTGTTCATCCATAACAATGCAAGTGCTGAAATGTAGATGTAGATGAGTAGATGATGTGTCTCAGGTGACAATTTGCCACCACAGTGATGAATATCAAACTTTCAGTATATTTTAAATTTGTAATGTTAGTAAAGTTAATATGCCGTCTTTTAATACTATGTATTTTCGTGTAAAAAAAAAACACAATAAAAATCATCTTATTATAGCGGGTCTCAGCGTTAGACAAATATACTCTCAGACAAACAACAACTTATAACTTTTTTCACCATGTTTTTATATATTCAACAAGAATTAAGTACAACAATAATATAAAACATGCAGGCAATACTAAGTACCCTTTACTGCATCCACAGGATTTAAGATGATAAGTTGCACCCAGATGCATGATAATCATCAGCATTAAGTAAACATCAGCAGGTGTGCAGACATATCTATTAAAGGAGAAGTTTTGGCAGTTTGCTGGTCACAAACAATCAGGTGTGTGTTAATAAAATGTTAAGAGGTAATGATAAAAGCACTGGTCTTAGGGAAGCAATTGTTGCTGCACATCAATCTGGAAAGGGTTATAAAACCATTTCCACACAATAAGGAGTTCAATGTTGTACAATGAGAAAAATTATTCACAAGTGAAAAGCATTCAAGACAGTGCAATACTCAGAGTATAAAATATATACAGTGGAACATTGGATTGCAAGTGTACCATCCCAGGGAGTTTTTCCTTGCCACCGTCGCCCTCGGCTTGCTCATCAGGGACAATCTTATCATTTTGATTCATACACATTGCATACAGACTTACTTCTTTTTATTGTGTAAAGCTGCTTTGCGACAATGTCAATTGTTAAAAGCGCTATATAAATAAAATTGACTTGACTTGACTTGACTTAATTTGTTCGGAAGCAGGTTGTTATATTGAAGCACTCGTATATCAAAGCGAACTTCCCCCTTAAGAAATAATGGCAACTTAGATGATTTGTTCCACAGCCCAAAAATATTAACATAAAAATAATTAATACAAAATGTAAAGTAAAAAAAAAAAATTACACGCACTTTACCTTTGAAAAAATCGTGACTGGTGTTAGATGAGAGCAGGGGGGCTACTGTGTAGGTCGGTAAGAGACTGGATGTTAATTAAGGTTCTTCTGCTCAATCCTGATGAGACAGAAGTTCTAGTCATAAGACAACATGCATTTAGAAGCAAGGTTTTTGATCACACTGTAACTTTAAATGACCTTTCTGTTCCATCAAGTGCAACAGTAAAATACCTTGTTGTGATTATAAATTCTAGTCTTTCATTTGACATATAAAGCATTAAATGGTCTCGCCCCGCAGTATCTGAGTGAACTGCTAGTGTCTTACAATCTGCCATGCCTACTTCGATCAAAGTACGCACAATGCTTGTATTACAAAAACTACAAACTCAGACGCAGTCTCAATGTACTTTACTATGAAGACGGTTCTGGCTTCGACTGATGTTGACAGCTGTTTCTCTGTGGACTTGGCTACAGTCGCTCGATAGTTCTGTACTGGAAGTCTACCTGAGCCTCCAATAACTACCTGGACCCCATATTAACATCAATTAACATCTGTTAACAACTGTTATACTAAACTGCCTGCCACCCAACACACAGTATGAATGCAGATCAATTCCTGCTTTCTGTTTCACCCAAAAAGGATGGGTTCCCTGTTCCCTCTCAAGATTTCTTCCTACTGCCAACTCAGGGAGTTTTTCCTTGCCACTGTCGCCCTCGGCTTGCTCATCAGGGACTAACTGACTGTCTGACCATTTTGATTCATACACATTCACATTTCATACAAACTTAAATAATTCTTTTGATTGTGTAAAGCTGTGACAATTGTTAAAAGCGCTATACAAATAAAATTGAATTGAATTTAATGTTTACTTCTAGGCAAAAACCTTATTTATTTAGCCAAGCTTTTTTGTAAATAGATTTGCCTTAGGTAAAGGAGCAAATCTGGGGGACTCATGGATGTAGAGTACTATGGTGAACTGGTTTGGAGGTGTCTTCCCCACTCTCACTGATCACTCAGGTTTGTTGAAGATAAAGTGATTGGTCGCTTTACATCTCAGGGAGCCCTCATGTCTGTGTTTTCATTCTGGCTCTCACTTTTAGTTATGCTGTCACATAACTGTCCTGCCGGAGTCCCTGCTTGCACTCTGCACTAAATATACATTCACCTTATACATTATGTGACTGTGACCATGCCTAACTGTTATCTCTCCTTCTCCTCTCTCTCTCTGTCGAGCTATACATGTTGTTCCTGAGCTGTCAGTGATCCAGACCCCCTCTGGACCTGTCTGACTTATCCTGGTGTCCCGCTTCTGGTTAGAGATCTTGTTGAATGGTTGCCCCATGTGGTCTCCCTGGGATGCGTATGGTGACTGAGGACAGTTCCACTTTTCCACGAAGACGGTTCTGGCCTCGGCTGATGCTGACAGCTGTTCTCTGAGGACTTGTGACTTGTTGCAGTCGCTCGATAGTTCAGGACTGGAATCTCCTACAGTCTACCTGAGCCTAAATTATCAGTCCAGGACTCCAAACTGGACTGATAATTTAAATACATCTCCTCTTATACTGAACTTCCAGCCTCCTAACACACAATATGACTGCAGAACCATCCCTGCTATCCGTTATCACCCAAATGAGAATGGGTTCCCTGTTGGGTGTGGTTCCTCTCAAGGTTTCTTCCTATTGCCATCTCAGGGAGTTTTTCCTTGCCACTGTCACTGTCGCCCTTGGCTTGCTCATCAGGGACAATCTGATTATTTTGATTCATACACATTCACATTTCATACAAACTTAATCATAATTCTTATGATTGTGTGAAGCTCCTTTGCAACAATATTTGTTAAAAGCGCTATACAAATAAAATTTAATTGAACTGAACTATAACATCAGCACTTTCAGAATGCTGAAAGATGGCATGTCTTTTGACAGCAAGTTAGAACAAAGAGTAAACATGAAATTCTGTGTTAAACTGGGCAAATATGTCACAAAAACGTTTGACATAGTTCATCAAGTTTACCACGATGGAGAGCGAAAGAACATCACTGGAAATTGATGTGAGATCAGGAAAAATTTCAACAAGCTGAACTAGGCGATGTGAAGGTCCAGTTTTGTGAGGAACTGGGCCCGCTGCAGAAGGTCGAAGGCTGTGGACATCAGGGGCAGAGGGTACCGGTTCTTGATGGTTATGTCATTCAGCCCCCTGTAATCAATACAAGGGCGTAGGGTACCATCATTTTGGTCACAAAGAAAAAACCGGCCCCAGCAGGTGACGAGGACGGTCTAATGATGCCGGTGGCTACAGCCTCGGAAATGTATTGATCCTTCCTTTCATTTTGGGAAAGTGAGAAGAGACGCGCCCGAAATGGAGCTGTGCCAGGCAGGAGGTCAATTGAGCAGTCGTAAGGACAATGAGGGGGAAGAGAGATGGCCCGAGACTACCTGAACATGCGATGTAGTCATGTGGAAGCATGGAGAAGTCAGGAAATTCCTCAGGGGAGCCTGAGGCTATGGTAGGACAAAGAGCAGATTTCAGACAAAAGGCTAGGCAGAAAGAACTCCATCCAAGGACGGCATTGTTTCTCCAGTCTATGTGTGGGTTGTGACGAACAAGCCATGGATGTCCAAGCACAAATTGGCACTGAGCCTTATCCATGACAAGGAAGGAAATCTCTTCCGAGTGTTTCCCGGAGGTCCTCAGGGTAACCGGAACCGTGTGCGTCGGGTGATTGGAGGGAGTGGCGTTCCATCCAGGGCGCTGACAGACAATGGAGTGTTCAGTGGGACAATGGGAATGCGAAGTTCCTTGACCTTTGTGGTACAGATCATATTTTGGTCGGAGCCAGAGTCAACGAGGGCATGAGCAACGTCGGGATGGTTGTCTAGGAAGAGCGTGATGGGAAGGACTGGATGGCCTCTAGGCAACTGCTCTTGGGTGTGCTCCTCCAGTGTGCCTAGGTTCACTGGGGGGGCCTGGCTTTTAATGGTCAGTGCAGACACAAGTGCCCAACCTTGAGCAGTGACTGTTGTGTATGTGCATGTGTGTGAAAGAAAGTCAATGCACTCACAGAATGCTTCGGGGAATACCTTGTGACGTAAAAGGGGTTGAGCGAAAATGTCAAGGAATCCTCTGTGAAGTGGGCGTGCGTGAATTCCTCTCGATTGTAGCGAAGGGCGAGAATTGCGCAATCAAACTGCAGCGCCGGTTTTCTGACGCGGGTCCACTTTGCAAGCAGAGAGAAGAGGGCAGAGAGCTTTGGTTCACTTCCTTGAGGAGTAGAAGCTTGGCGTGTGTCGTGAGAATCATTTTGAGAAGGCGGAAGTGCTTTAACGCGGAGAGGGGAGCGTGTCACAAGCTGTGGAATGAAGAGCGAGAATCAGCATTCTTTGCCAGGTAAGGGTCGATAACCAGAAGATCCAGCCGCAAGAACAAACAAATCCAAAGGGGCAAGTCCGGAACCAGATCTTCAACACAGGCAGTGTCATACACGAAAATCAGTCCGCGATACAAGCGAGGTAATCAGGGGGGAAGACAAAAGAGGAATCCGAAGCGCAGCGGGGTCGGCAACGGGTCAAAATTTCAGGAATAGAAATACTTTGAGTTATTGCTGCTAAAGGTGGTCTACAAGCTGACAAATAACCAGATATTCCATATTACACATTTTTCTTTTTGGCTTTATTTTTGTTAAATAAATAATGGCACAGTGAAAATGTTTTTGTTCATCTGAAGTTGTATTTTCCTAATACCAAGACTCACTATGTTTTTTATTGTTTACACAAAAACACATAGATAAAAAAATGAGGTACTAACTTTTAAACATAACTGTATATTTTAAACTGATAAAATCTAATGCCACTAACTATATGTCAAATTTATTTATAGATTTTCCATAATCTGTTAAATAAAATGGAGCTCTCCAGCTGTAAGTCAGACAGCTGCAATTGTCTGTTAATCTCTTTCATGTCAGTCATGGTGACTGACAAATACTCTGTGAGCAATGTCAGATAGTCTTACACTACCTCTAGCTTCTTATTTTATACAATCTAGTGACATACAGGCACTTTGACTACCAGGGTAAATATTACAGATATATATGCTCAGCGAAGTCCAAACAGGTTGTTGACTTTGCTTCACTTACTGTATTAGAATGTATAGAACATGCACTATTATACATCAAAGTCTATATATGGTATAATATTTTTATAATTTAAACAGTATCACAATTTACATTTTTGACTAGATTATACTTTATATGATCCAAATCATGTATAGATTTTAAATAAAATACATAAAATAAAAGCTTAGGCTTAGTCTTTACTTGCTGCATAAAAACATATGCTACCGGTAACATATGATAACAGAATGCAAATAGTTAACCTTTTCTTTTATAATTTGTATATTGATAGAATGTTTTCCCCCCCGCCATCACCTTACATTTATAAACATAATGGAACTAATAAGGACAAGATATATTTGCTCTTGACGGTCATAAAAAGGAAGGAAAAAGGATACACACGTGGATGCAGTTGCAGGTAACAGAAGTTGTTTTCATTTGATACAGTTAAGCATAAAACTAAACACGGGTAAATAAGACTTGGAAACTTGAAACAGGCAGAGGTCGATCGATCAGCAAACCATGTAGTAGAGGGGAAGCAGAAATTGGAAACCAGAAAATGAAACAAAATAAAACACTTTAAAGCAGTCATGGTAATGACATCAGGGTACTTGGTATTGTCAGATTGCGGTAATGGATAAACTCATGGGAGCATATTGTATTTATACTTCTGTATAGTGAGTTCTGTTTATGCACCTTGGTAATTGGGTGTAGGTGTGTGTGTGTTAGAACTCCTGTGATTTCGAATGTGACTGTTGTAAGTTTGATTGGGAAGGTAGTCCTACTGGTTCAGCCACAGCTGCTAGTCCGACACATATACATAATACCCCTCTAACACATGCAGACAAGGTTGAGTTCCCTTTAAATCTGGTTCCTCTCATGGTTTCTTCATGTGATTTCAGTGAATTTAAATTTACATTTGGACTTTCTTGTTGTTGAAGGTTCTAATGGTATATATTATGTAATTATTTAGTATTAACTTACCAAATTAATGATTTCAAAGCCCTTGAACTAACACTGTTATGAACGATTACGAACACATGAACCTAATTTTCTTTCTTAACTTTAACACTTCATAATTTCTCCATCATAGCTTTAGAAGTAGTTAGTTCCTACTGTCAGACACGTTGAGTAATAAAGAGACAAAAAAAAAAAAAGGAAGAGGAGCAGGACCCAAGTGCAGATTTACAGCACAAAAGGGGCGTGTCTTAGACGAGCTTTTGGACGAGGGGGACGTGGCACGCTGGCCGTTGAGCACTTCTGTGTTCAGGGGGAAATCCTGGTGATGTAGTACACAGCCGGTGCAATGGGTCGGAAAGCCAGTTAAATCAGTCAGCGATGCGTGTGACAAAAAGGGAGCGAGCAGAGACGTTGTCGTGAGCCAGAGCGAGAGTTCAAAGCCAGTGAGTCAGTCAGCGATGCGAATAATCCAAAGGGGGGGCGAGCAGAGACGTAAACGTGAAACGAAACGAGAGGTCAAAACCAGCGGTAAAACAAACAGCGATCAAGATCCAAAAACGAAAGGCTAGAAGCAAATACCGAGAACAAGCGAGGTCGAGAACGGAAACAACTAACACGGAAAAGAAACGCGAGAAAACTGGGCTCTGAAGGCACGCAATAATCTGGCAGCGAGACAGCGTTCTGCGCTTCCTTAAATGCCGGGAGAAATTAGTTGTGAATGGGATGCCGGTGTGTAAAGGGGCGTGGTGTGTGTGAGAAAGCATGACAGCCAGTAGGAAAACATAAGCACGTGAGCGCAAAGGCATGACAGCGTGGGAAAAAAGGAGACGTGAATGACAGCAGTATGTAAGGGGAACGTGACACCTACTGATTTTTCTATACATTTTCTTATATTATAAATATAGATTTTTTCATTTATCATGAACTTAAATGCAACTTAAAATGAGAGGAAAATCACTTTATCTCTCTTAATGAAAAACATTTACACTCAGTGTTACTGTGTGTCAGAGATGGCTGTGCAGATAAGTGTATTTTGACACCATTGTCAGTCCCTGTTTTGAACAAAGTCAAATGTGACCTCATGAGGACATAAAGATGTTCCACTCTATCAGACACTATCAGTACTGCTGCACTCTGACAGTCCCATTTGATCGAAATTCAATAAAGGAAAAGTGACACTATGGAAAATAAATAAATAAAATAGAAAATTAAAACCACCAGTCACAACTTGCAGCACAAGCCAAACTATAAGCCTCCTGCATTTTTTTTACTTTGTTGTGTTTTAATACATCAATATGATTATATATATAAAAACGTGTAAAATGACCTTGTATGTAAGAATAACATAAATAAAAACAATATGTTGCACTGCCAAGCTGTCATGGTAGCTGTGTGTGGGCTTTTGGTGAGGCATAATCGCAGAGGTGAAGGCATGTTAAAGTCTTTTAATAATGAAAATAGAAACAGAAACAGACAACCGATAAACCACTGATGGAACTTTGAATGGGGTAACAAAGAAACTAGGACAACAACCATCTAACTAAACATAACAGCCATGTAACTAAACAGAACAGGAGAAACCAGAACTGGAGAAAACAGGGGTTAAGGAAATTAACATGACACTATCTCTGACACAAGCTAGCGTTCATGCAATTTGGATATTAAAACACTAATTATTAGAATTTTAAAGAATTGCTCGTTGTTGTAATGTGAGTGATTATGTGTAAAATATGTTTTATTGTTTGAGGCCCAAGAATGATGTTGGATTTCCATTTTTACAACATTGTACATTTCGCCCATTGCCTTTGTTTCAAATATACATTTAATTACAAATAATAATAATAATAATAATAATAATAATAATTCCAAATGTTCTATTAGAAAGCAGATGAAACCTAGAGATAGAGCTGAGCTGAGCACATCCAGTGTTCCCATGTATCACAAAACCAGAGAGATGGCTGTACAGATGAGAGTATTTTGACTCAGATATCATGCCCTATTTTTTACCAACCACTGATGATATCAGTAAACAGTACTGCTACACCCTGATGGCCTCATCTGACTGCTTTACAGTGATGTGACCCTGTGAAAAAAAGGGGCGGGGGGTTGGGGGGGGGAATGCTGCAGTGTGACTCAATTTTCCTCTATAGCTTCAAACTATCCTCACTGACAGAAAAACAAACAAACATTTTTTACAATTACATTGGGAAAATCTTTTTGAAGTAAATTTTACTGCCATAATGCATTTTATTTCCCTATATTACTTGTCAAACACACAGAGTAATTCAATTAAATTTTATTTGTATAGTGCTTTTAACAACTGTCATTGTCGCAAGCAGCTTTACATAATCAAAAGAAATTATGGACGTTTGTATGAAATGTAAATATATATGAATGAAAATGATCAGATTGTCCCTGATGAGGAAGCCGAGGGCGACGGTGGTAAGTAAATTTTTTATTTATATAGCGTCAAGTAAATTTTATTTATATAGCACTTTTAACAATTGACATCGTCGCAAAGCAGCTTTACACAATCAAAAGATGTAAGTTTGTATGCAATGTGTATGAATCAAAATGATAAGATTGTCCCTGATGAGCGAGCCGAGGCGACGGTGGCAAGGAAAAACTCCCTGGGATGGTAATGGGAAGAAACCTTGAGAGGAACCAGACTCAACAGGGAACCCATCCTCATCTGGGTGATAACGGATAGCAGGGATTGATCAGCATAATAATGTGTACTGGAAGTTCAGTGTAACAGGAGATGTGTTAAAATTAAAATTAAAAGGAGTCCAGTTTGTTCCTGGAGGCTCAGGTAGACTGTAGGAAATTCCAGTCCTGTGCTATCGAACAACTCCCATTCGGCCATATAGATGTTTGCATAGACTGGAGCGAATTTTTTGCCCATGACCGTTCCCTGTACCTGTAAATAGGTCTGGGAATTAAAAGTGAAATAATTTCTGGTGAGGTTTATTTCCAACAGTTGGAGTAGTTGTGTATCGGGTCTGTTTGGATCTGAGTATTTATTAAAACAATTTACCACTGCTTGCAAGCCCGTTTCCCTATGTATGTTGGTATACAGACTAACTATGTCGATTGTGAAAAGAAATGCATTGTCCGGGAAGGTTTTATTTTTAATCTTGGTAATAAAATCATATGTGTCTTTCAAATAACTAGTATGGCGAGTTGAAATTGGGTTTAGGAAATGATCAATATATTGTGCAACGTTATAGGTCTCACTTCCGCAATCCGACACTATCGGGCGCCCCTGAGGGACAGAGGGGACTGTCCATGTCTCAGATCCTTATGAATGTTTAGTAATAAATAAAATTTACGGGGTCTAGGTGGATTGGGACCCATCAAGTAATTAAATTATTTACTATTGATAAAACCTACTTGTTGTAAATTGTGTAAGATTGTTTTAACCTTAGCCTGTGTGTCCGGTTGTAGAGAATGTGGTAGTGAAATGTAATGGTTAGTATTATTTAACTGTCTATGTGCTTCAAGGAGATATTGTTGTTTGTCTAAAATTACAATTGCAGAGCCGCCCTTGTCTGCTGGTTTAATGACTATCTGAATTACTCTGTAATTCAGCAAGGACTCTGTGTTTTACTGTGGTTAGGTTGTCTATTTGGCTATTGTCAAATTGTGGAAGTCGATTAACAGTTTTATTGTTGAAATTGATGAGTTGTGCTATTGATGGGTTGACCTGTTTCCGGTTCCCATTTTGATTTGTTAAACTGTACCTGGTGTTTTGAGTTGGTGTTGTATTTAAAGAAATCAGTTTAAGTTGTCTGTTAAAAGCATGGACATCCTGTCTGAGTTCCCCCCAGTTGATGGCCCGTGGTGTCAGAACGAAAGTGAGACCTCTATTCAGCAATTTTATCTGTGGACCTGTAAGACAAAAGGTTTTCGAAAGGTTAATAATGTTGGCATGCTTGTTTGTATGTTCTGTTTTGCACTTCACCAAATTTAAAAGTTTAATTGGTCACACCAATATTCAAACATTTGTGTCGCTGTGTCTGATGTCCAATGGACCGGGTCCTTTGAATCTACCCTAAACCTGAGTGGGTGCAATTCTTGTAATGTACAAGAATTGTAATGTTCAATGAATTGAGTTTTCTGAGGTTATCCTGTTACCGTTTCAGTAAAAGATCCAAAAAATTTAGCAAGGGGGTGTAGATCGTTGCTTTGGGAAATGCTGCTGTAGCCGCTCTCCACAGTTCTTGAAATTGCTTTTTGCTAGTACCTTCAAAATTTTGATCTTTGTTATTTATACCCAACAATGAGACCACTTTTTGCGTGTTAGGATTTGGATCCAATTTCTGTAACATTTTTGCTAGGTGCAGAAAGGTTGCACCAGGAAAGCTATCCACTTGGATCTGTTCATCCTTAAAGTAGGGGATTCTAGACAGATTGGAATCCTTGATGAACAGAATCGGTTGTACTACTTTTAATGTACAATCCAGTATTTTTCGAGAAGTGTTAGCATGTCTGGTGGGTACCCGATATGTTGCTTCTCTGTTATATCCAACAAGAGGAGACAAAGGAAAGAAAAGAGGGGTAGAAAGCGAAAGGGAGGGATCAGATGGGGCCTTTGTCAAGGAGGTAGTGTTCCCTTTTATTTACCCACTCATCACTTCCTCCACGCTCCACCGAACCCCGAATTGACTCCTCCTGTGAAGAGAAAACATCATGCTGCATCAACACGCTAACATTACTCTTGACGGTTGTTGAATGTCTAGGAGATGTTATTTTTATTAGCGTGTTTTTTACCGACCTTAGGGGAAGGTTCATGCACTTGAGCTAACACAATCTCGGCTCTCCTAGAGTTGTCATTAATGATCGGAGATGTCATCGTGGGTTTTGCTGATTGCACCTGTGGAGAGCATGCTACATTGTTGGGCTCTTGAACCAGATTTTGTTCAGGGGAGTATACCATGTTTCTGTGAAGAGGCAAACATGCAGATACTCCATTTGACATTGCGGTGAGATTTTGTAGTATTTGTTCTCTTGCCCTAACCCTAACACTAACTCTAAACCTGCCCCACCCGGGGACTTTAGGCCAAAACAAAGGATCCAAAATCCACAAACTAAAACCATTAATGAGATTTCCCCGGCTCTAAAACATGACACAGGTAATTGTGTCTATTTAATTTATTGCACAAAGTGCAATAAACAGCATGTGGAGGAGACTAGAAATACTTTGACGACTAGGCACAACACAGATATAACATTAAAAACAAGAAAGAATCACACACCATAGTTTTCCAACATTTTATAGAACATGGAATGGAGTCCCTTAAAGTCATGGGATTACAGCACAACAGATGGTGGTCCCACCAAAATAGAAAACAGGTAGAAAGGACATGGATTCACAATTTAAGTTCCATGCATCCATGGGGTTTGAATGAACAGTCCAGGGTCATCTAATACTCATGTTCAGGAGAACCAGTGGTGGATGTGTTAGTACTTGGTGACTGTTGACTATGGGGTAGGCCAGTGCACAACGTGGATGCTGGGGCTTGCTCACTCTACGCTTTCTACCCCTAACCCCAACTTCTTACCCCTAAACTTAACCTTGCCTTGGCGGCCTGTCCCGGGGCCGTTACCCTTTTTGTCTTTAACCCTACCCCCTTTCCACAACCTTTACCCTACTTGGTGCTCCTGTATGGCCTTAAAGCCACGGGCGTTTACTCTGAATAATCATAAGTCCTATTTTAACCCTAGGCATCGTATAATGTCGGAAACATAATTAGAATTGACCCCGAATCGTAACCCCCAGGCCCTGATTTTTATTTTAACCCTACTAAGAGTGTTTGGGCTCCTGGAGGGACTTTACAACAGCTTACTCAAAAGCGAAACCTTTACCTTTTAAACTCTAAACAGGCGACATCGATCGACCGTCATGTTGGGGGAGGCTGAAAATGAGGCCTGAGTGGCTGGCCCGTGCACAACGCATGTTCCGGGTCTTTCCTGGGGCTGCAGATTTTTTTACCCTAACCCTAACCCTATTCCCCCCTGACCCTAACCATAACCATTATTTCAATTATGTACAGCCCTATCTCTTCTGGACCCTAAACATAACTGGTACCCTAATTAGCTATAGCCCTATCCCCTCCTAACCCTAATTATAAATTATAATTTTAACCTTTACCCATTTCCCCACATACTTCCCCCTCCTTCCTCTTTATCACTCTTTTTTCTTAATTTCTTTATTTTCTTTGTTTATGGATGTTTGTTTATTTATTTTAGTATATATTTGAATATGCCATTATCTAGCTTTATGTATTTTTATTCCTAATTTTATTTTTCATTTTACAGTTCTTATCCTGATTTTTTTTAACCTTATCATGCGTGGGTAACCAGGAAATGCACATTGTTTTCCAGTGCCTCTTAACCACAAAGTGGACCATTTGAAACATTTAATTTCAAAAACCTAACCTTGCCAGTGCCTTGTGCAATTTTCTGGTTCCCACATATTTTACACCATATATAATGACTTTTATGGGGACTCCAATTTTTATGCTAATATAGATGGAGTTTTTCTTGGGAGGGACTTTGACTAAGGCAAATTCCAAGATGGATGTCATAAACTAAGGTCACCAATCAGGATATCTTATTATATATCCCTTTTGGAGGGATTTTTTAACCATAGATGAAGCTGCTCCTGTGTAAGTAACCAATCACATTTTATTTCTTGGTTTTAGAACACAAAGTTTGTCTGTGCTCACATACAAGCACACATTTTTAGATAAATAGAGGCCTTGTTCTCCATTTCCACCTCAAAAATCTCTGAGGAAGCATAATTTAGATGCGAAACGTTAGGTTTTAAGGTTTTCTCTGATAAGTACTCTTTAAATGCTTTTATCTAGTTTATTAGCTTTTTCCACCATTTTAAGTTATTTTATTTATAAAAAAAAATAAAGATTGACTTTTTAAACTTGTACATAAAGATACGAATTCAGGATGGACTTTTACCAACAGCACAAACATTGAGGACAACAAAAGGAAGAACAATTCTTTTTACTTTTTCCAGAGCTCTGGTTTTCATTTTTCTTGTTTGTTCCTTTAAATTTATTCTTTGTTCTTTGATTTCTTTTTCTGAGTTATTCCTTTCCTTTGCTGCTTTTATCTCTTGACCCTTTTCCTCATTCAAGCCGGTCCAGAGCTGTGGGAGGATCTTCAAACCAGGGTACTGGAGAACTTTTATCCAGAGCATGGACTAAACCCAACGCAAGCTTGAAGACTGCTTCTCTTTTGAAAGGACTGAGACAAGTTAGAAAATCCTCAAAGTTTGGTTAGTGATCGTCTTCTATCTTGGCTTAAAAAGTCACTACGGTGGAATTGCAGAACAGATTTGCCATTTTGAACAATCAAAGAGATGGGTACTCAGGGTACATGGGTGCACAGCCTCTTTTGTCAAAATAGGCCCAAATGTCCAGTGCATGTTTGACCTCTGAACCAGGTCCAAGGGCCTAGAAAGCATCCCGATCGCATTCTTTAAATGATATATGAATCATTAAGTGCTTAGATGAAAGCTTAGAATGCCACCTTTACATCATGATATAAGACAAGGGATTGAGACATTCCGTTTCTCTGAAATAGGCCTGAACGTTCCGTGCACGTTTGAGCTCTGACACATGTTGCATCGGCCTAGAAGCAGATGAAAAGTGCATGTATTCAGATGCGTCCAGATCGAATTCTTTAAATGATAAATGAATCCTTAAGAGCTTAAAATGAAAGCTTAGAATGCCCCCTTTACATCTTGGTATACCACGGGGGATTCAGACATTCTGCTCCTCCGAAATAGGCCCGAACGTCCAGTGCATGTTTGACCTCTGAACCAGGTCCAAAGGCCTAGAAGGCCCTGAAAAACGCATGTATTCATAAGCGTCCCGATCGAATTTTTTAAATGATATATGAATCATTAAGAGCTTAAATGAAAGCATAGAATGCCACCTTTACATCATGGTATAACATGAGGGATTCGGACATTCTGTTCCTCCGAAATGGGCCTGAATGTCCGGTGCATTTTTGTCTGGATGTAAAATTAACTATATAGAGAGAGACGATCTAAAAGGGAGCCAATCACTATAATAGTGTATATAAAAGTTGCTGCATTAAAAAGCTTTTAGCTGGATCTCAGGAGTGGGGCGTCTCGGGAGTGGGCAGGCCTGACTCCCCGGTGCCCCCCCAGCCACCCTTGTCTGCTGGGTGTCCGGTCCGGTCCAAACTCACAAGATACGACTCAGGTTCTATTTTGTCTTCTTTCCTAAAGATCTTACTGTTCTTACTGATGTGAATAATAAAAACAAAGTCTTTACGGATGTAAAATTAGCTATAGACCGAGAGACGTCTATAAAAAAGCATAATGGAAAAGTGATAAAACACTATTAAAAACGACAAAACATTCTAAGGAACACTATTAGGGCTGTAATTTCAATTTATGTATTTATGTATTGACACCTGCAGCATAATTTACAATGTAGAAATAATCATGGAGGTAGAAAGTGATCCCAAACTTATGTAGTGCATACTTTTGTACCACAAGTCAGTAATGACAAAAACTCAGTTGCATCAATATGAACTTTTATTAAACAAAACACCCTTATAGGCCTTAAAACAATCAAAAGATAAAACTTTTGGAGCCTGCCAAATTACCCTTTTGTCCCCCCCCCAAAATATGAACTTTCAATAGAAGACCTTATAGGCCTCATAAAACAATAAAATCAACTACTGTTAATTATTATTTTTTTTAGCTTCTCCTGTTCCTTCTTCACTCTTGGTTAATTTTTTTTCCAAAGCCTCCTGAATTGTTGCTTCTCCTGGTCCTTCATCTTTACTCTCCTCCTCCTTAATCTCCGCTTTTCCTCCTGGTCCTGCTTCACCCAGGGAACATTCATTTTGAAAAAATAAATGACAGAAATTGGTCATGTGTAATCAAAGTATTTACAATTGAAAAACCTGAGGTCTTTTGCTGTGACCTTAAACCATATTAAAAGAAATTCAACTTGACTTGGAAAGTTCATTACTGTAATGGGCCATAATTGTTTGCAATTACCAGATGTTGATGAGGCGGCTTCAAGGAGCCTTGGCTGCTGCAATATGTTTCGCTTCCTGCTTCTATGAAACACCATTTTTGATTAATGACCTGTCAGGACACTTGCTGTTCCTGGGCTTATGAAGGAAGAAAGATGGAAGAAGGGAAAAAAAGAAAATAAATTCAATGAGCAGCTCACAATTAGTTCATGTTGCTGATCTACTTCTAACTGGATAAACTCGGGTGCTCTTACACCAGGAGGGACTTGAACGGCGATCCTGTGTTTCTGTGGGGAAGATAAAAGAATTTGGTTAAGCATTCTACAGATCACACATTGGATACCTGGATTTGATGACATCCACACAAACCTTTTATCACCAACAATGGCAAAGACCCAAATTTTAAACAATATACATGTTTGTTTGAATTATTAATTTTTTTTATACACATCTCATCACTCACATAACCTTTGGAGTTTTTAGAGTCACCGGCTCCACTGGAACTATCGCTGCATGAAGTTGATGTGGAGCTGGTCTGTTTTTCTTTCCCTGTCAATACTGCCCAGTTGTTTTAATACATAGGACTAAATCAAACTGTAATATGGACTGTACCTCCCAATTTACCGGCTCTTAACATATTAAAAATGATCCACTTCAACTGAAACTCACCTCTTGTTGCAGGACGAGACTGGCAACCATTTTCCCCTCATCCTCCTTTGGAACCATTTGTCTCTCTTGCTCCTCCTCCTCTTCCGAGTCATTTTCTGAATAAGCTGGTGTGGGTTTCCCATCATCTTCACTTGAGCTCAGTAGCCGTTTCTAAAAAAAGTTGAAATGCATTTTGGATGAAAAGATTGTTACTTTTTGTATAGTGTTTATAGGGCAGTGGTGGCTCAGGGGGCTAAGGCACTGAGCTACTGATCGCAAAATCGGCGGTTCGATTCCCAGCTCAGCCAGGTTGCCATTGTTGGGCCCTTGAGCCAGGCCCTTAGGGGTGCTGTACCATGGCTAACCCTGTGCTCTGACCCCAGTTATGCTGGGATATGCGAAGAAGGAATTTCACTGTGCTGTAATGTATATGTTATAATGTATATTGTTACTTTATATAAATTACTTCATAAATATGTAAATTCAGAATAAAAATTTTATTTTTACAAGTTTGACATGTTAAAACAGGCAGCATTAGAGCTTAGTGGTCAGCACTATCACCTTAGGGTCCTGGTTCAACTCCCGGACAGGTTTGTGTCGGAGTGCATGGAGTTTGCATGTTCTCCCCGTAAAGTGGTATAGACGATGAGAGAGATGCGTTAAGAAACCGAGAGCTCTACGGTCTTCGACTCTTTTTAACCGCTTTTCCGCCCCTCTGTCTCAATGGCTCCTCCTCCACTTCCGAATCGCCCTCTGAAGAGATTTATACAGGTTTCCAGTCATCCGTTCCATCATCATCAGAAGAGCTCACTACCTGTTTAGACAGAATTATCCAATTTTGGAGTGAAAGATTCTAGAGTGTGGAAGCATTGAAACCCCATTTCTTTTAAAGACAGCATTCATATTCACCAGTCACCCACTAATCATCCGTCCTTGGCCTTTTCTGCTGTCTGTACCTTTTCAGTGGTCATACTGATGACGACTCCCTTTCGGTGGCCAGTTATAGCAATTATGTATCCCGCCAGAAACCCAAAAAACAATCTCAGTGCAGATTGGTTTGTTGGTCGCTTCTCAAGTTCGTCTGTAAAAGCCAAACACCAACACAAGAGCTAGGCATTATGAATGGTGAAGGGTTTAAACCCAAGAACATGTCCCACAATCCTGAGCCAAACATTTTTTAAATAAAAGAAAACAGCAAAACAGACAACTGCTACAATGTTCTGAGCTTTAAGGGCTACTCTCCGTATTCACTCTGAAGAAATCCTAATTGTTGGAACACCACATGACTACAAACCCAGTTTGTACATGCAAGTCCCTATAATATAAAAATCTGCATCTTTTATATTTACCCGCTTCTATATCCAGGGATAGTTATACATTAACCACTTTAAGATACCTGTTCCAATTACATAAATAATTACAATGAGCAGCTCTCCATACCAAGTGCTGCAGCAATATTTTCAGGAGCCACCTCCATGAACAAGTTGTGTGTTCTGGCATCAACAAGTCTTTTTGAAATTAGGAACACAATTCATTATACATGCATTTCTCCATTAATGTGGTGTTAAGAAATGGAGGTAGAGGCCTCCATCTCAAACTTACCGGACTTTGATCTGCGCACTTTAAGTTGGTGTCCAACTACATCCCACCCAATATCTCTTAGACTAGCCCACAATTCCACCATTAGTGCGTTGATGCATTTCGTCCCCAGCCTGATGCATGGCGGTGACATGTTTGAAATGTATTTTAGGAATGCCACTGCGTCCAGCAAATATAATTTCTGCACTGTCGGCTTCAACTGCCTTTGCTGCAGGTGTGGTTTGACAGAAAAAGAAGATTGGCATTCAGAATTGCCGGGTCCACCATGAATTCCAAGAAACGGAATATGTGACTGGCTCGCTGCTTGGCATTTTCTCGGCCTTTTCATGTTGGATTGACCCCTCTACATGGCCCCTGAACTCTTCTACCAAAGACACGAACATAAACCAAAGTAAATATAATTGACAACTCTGCATCATTTTGCAGATTGTAAAACTCAGACAAATGATTCAATGTCACCCATCCTTCGGGTTTAAAGGCGTTATATTTACCATAATGAGGGGCTTTACTGGGTGAGTATGGTTTTCGTCGCTGAAATTTATATAATTTATAAATTTATAAATTTTTATACTGAAAAGTATGTGTGAAGCAGATCTGTTGATCATGAAGAATGAAAGACTTACAATTGTATGCATCAGAGAAACAACTCACATCTGAGCGACTTTTTGATGAATGTAGCTGCTTGAGCTCATCATTTCTTTCAATTTCAGCCTTGAGCAGCTGCTTGACCACCTTTAATTCGGCAGACAAAACCTGGCAGTTCCTGCAGGCGAGTGTGGGATCCCTCAGCAGAGGACGGCTTCTTTTACGTTTGTCAGGTGCTGGCATTTTGCAGACATCTTGCATACCTGAGGTTCCAGGCTCGCTGGGAGACTCGCTGGCAGAGTGAGATGGAGGAGGCCTATCTGGAGTGGAATGTGCACAGGGAATGTCGATTTCCGAATGAGAAGGCGGTGGCAAATTTAGGCTGGCATGCTCACTGTGAGGCTGACTAGAGGATTGTGAAGGAGAGCACACATTTGGTGTGGCGTGCTCACTGTGGGTTCTACTGGCAGGAGAAGCAGCTTGTGAACATGCCTCCATCTCCCTCCTGATGCCCTCTTCAACTGCTGATTCATCCACCTCATCAAGATGAGAGACCATGGGTGGGGTAGGATTCGAAGCCCTCAGGAATGCCAACTCCCTTCCAATGTATCTGTCCTTGGCCCTCTGCATATAAAGCATAATTGTAATTTTCTGAAAATATAGATGTAATGTTAATCATTTGAGCACATTTTAAAGTTTGCATACAAAGTTAATATAAATAAAGCATTTGAGCCCAAGTTGACTGCATACGATTAATGTAAAGACCACAGATGCATTAGAGACATGGATAGATATGACATGGATAGATACTTAGACTGGTTTACTAACTAAATGCCTTCAGTCAAACAGTTCGGAAGGATTTTTATTTTTGGGTGGGGGGGGGAGTTTAGTCAAAGTCTTTAAGAACTTCAACATACCCCAAATTTGTAAATCTTTTGCAGGTGCTTGTCTAGTCTATTTAGACTTTTAGCCTTACAGGAGTGCACTGGGCAGTCCAAATGGGCAGTAAAGCTGTAGAAGTAACGGTGAAAATTTGTTTTCAAATACAAATTTTAGCACAGACATAATTACGTGAAATTCAGTATGTACATCAAATGCAGGTAAAAAATTAAGTCTAGAAGAGAGAAAACAGGATACTTACTGTTGGTGAGATAATTTGGATAAAAGAGCCAATTCGGTTTGGTTTGTAATATTTTCTGTGCACCTTAGGTGCTGGGCTATGTCAGCATACCTGCCCACAAATAGGACACTTGTGTCCACCTGTTCTTTTGACCCACCTTGGAGACTCTGAGACAGCGGCAGCCTGCTGCCATGCTTCTGAAGTCCCTGGCTCGAAACTCAATACAATTCAATACATTGCATACTAATTTCAATAACACATTGACAGCTATTAAGTAGTGTTAAGACTGTGTAACGAGAGAGTGGGGAGAAACTAAATGCATGACTCAAGCAGTTAATGGTGTGTTGACAGCATGTGCGCGTGCACAGGGATGGGGGAATATAAACTCCCCATCCAAGAGTGTCGGTGTATTAACGACTTTAACCAAGTTATCACACACCAAGTTCTACGTACAAGCTTAAACATTTGCAGTACCATACAGATTAATACATGCTGTTATCCTTAGTGTATAACCTGAGCGCTGACAGCTTTTTCCTCCATCATTCGATTAAAGTGCCGCGCACTGTGCCAGTGCGAAAACAAAAACAACAAGTTTGCTCTGACTGGCTGCAGAATCCACGTGTCCTGCACGTGCTTGTGTTGTGTTTCTGCAGCAAACACATGGACAGACTCAGCCAATCGGAACAGACTTGTTAATCTCGTTGCGCACACTTCTTAATGTATTGGAATACGTATTGAAACCCAATGTCTTTATGCCTTAACAATCTCCACGATTAATCCAATTTTGGATATACAAATTAATACATGCTGTTATCCTTAGTGTCTTACCTGAGCGCTGACAGCTTCTCCCTCCATCGTTTGATTAAAGTGCCCCGTGCTGTGCCAGTGCGCTCTGTGACAAGTTTTAAGACAGCAAGTTTGCTCTGATTGGCTGCAGAGTCTGCGTGTCCTACATGTGCTTGTGTTGTGTTTCTGCACACAAGCAAGTCTAGGACACATGGTTGTGTTGTGCAGAAATACAACACAAGCACGTGTAGGACTCTGTAGGACACTTGCTTGTGCTGTGCAGAAACACAACACAAGCATGTGCCCTACACGTGCTTGTGCTGTGTTTATGCACATGTTTCTGCACATGGACAGACTCAGCCAGTCGGAACAGACTTGTTAATCTCGTTGCACACACTTCTTAATGTATTGGAATATGTATTGAAACCCAATGTATTGAAACCCAATGTCTTTAATTCATAGAATTTAAATTTGTGGTCAGATAAATTATAGGAGCCTTGCAAAGGGTAGAAAAGAGGCATATGCATGATCCAGAAGCGTTCAAAAATTCTGCGGACCCCTGCTCCAAGCTCATGGCTATTTTAGAAGGCCTCTGACACCCCAAACACAGGAACTCTGTATTCTTAACCCAACTTCTCCGTACAGTTCCCTGACCGACCCTAATTAGGGTTAGGGTTAGGAACATAGTGTTTAACCAGTGCCCTCTCACAAGGGACCGGAAATGCACGGGCCATCCCCCAGGACCCCGCTCGCAGTCGATCCCCAGATCGTGTTTGTTGAACGGGACGTCGTCCCTGTTTTTTATAGTGGACCTCTGTCCACTGTTCTTGAGCTCTATAGCTCATCCTTTCAAATCTTTTGATTTGAATTCATTTGATTTTATTTGATTTGAATTCATTAATCAGTTTTACTAGATTTTAGATGAATTAGATTTATTTTTATACCATAGTGAAAATATATATATTTATATGTCCAAAATAAAATAATAAAAAATAATAAATCAATAAAAAAACTCCCAAAAGTTGAAAACTAAAATGTGCCCAGTCGCAACGTTTCGACCAAAAATGGTCTTCTTCAATTCAATTCAATTTTATTTCTATAGCGCTTTTAACAATGGTCATTGTCTCAAAGCAGCTTCACAGAAATTAAAAGAAAATGAAAAGAAGACTTATGGAAATGTATATGTGTGTAAGAAAAATGTGTCTAGATAATGAGATTGTCCCTGATGAGCAAGCCAAGGGTGACGGCGACAGTGGCAAGGAAAAACTCCCTGAGATGGCAATAGGAAGAAACCTTGAGAGGAACCAGACTCAACAGGGAACCCATCCTCATCTGGGTGATAACAGATAACAGAACTTGTATAACATCATGTGTGTTATGCAGATGAAAGTTCGATATAACAGAAGTTATTCTTCAGGCAAGGGCACTAAAAAAAAAAAATGGCTACAGGCTTTTAGCAGGTAAATCAATGTTTCCTCTCTCACAATCAAAGCACAAATGATGCAGTCCCATTTTCCTCACCCCTCTATATTCCTTCTCCCCTCTATAACTACTCCCACTTTTTAAATATCCTTAAAAAATATTTTTCTCCTGATCCAAATTTAAGCCAGTTTGTATTTATTTTCTAAAAAATATTTTGTATTGCCTAGACTTTATCCCCTATATTTATTCTAAATATTTTACCATTTATTTGATCTTTTAAGATATTTTAACTAGTTTATTCACTATAATTTTTTCTTTTGTTTGTTATTAAGAATTAAATATTAAATTATGGATTTTCTTCTTAAGATACTATAAAGTAATTTTTATAGGTAAAATAATGTGTTTAAATGGTTGAAAAAAACAGATAGGGTTAAAAACTAATTAGGGTAAGCTTAAGTTTGGGGCTTAGGGTTGAGTCTTTTTGGGGTTTGAATTTTTGGATTCAGGGAATAGGGTTAAAATTTAAGGTTGTGATTAGATTTTAGGTTTAGGGTTTAGTTTTTTTAGGGTTCTCACAGTTAAGGTTAGGAATTTGGGTTTGGTTTTGTGGTTAGGTTTAGGGCTTAGGGTTGAAGTTTAGGATTATTATTAGGGGTTAGGTTTTTAGGGGTTATGGTTTAGAAATTCGGTTAGGGTTAGGGTTAGGGTAGGGGAAATTGGCCGAGGCCCAGAGCAAGTCCAAGTTCGAGTCAAGGAGTAGCGTTAGGCTGAAGTTTGGAAAATAGGGTTTGGGGTAAGACGTAGGGGTTGGGTTTGAAAATTAGGGTTAAAGGTTAAGTTTAGGGGTTGGGCATTAGGGTTAGAGGTTAAGTTTAGGGGTTGGGGCGGAGTAAAGAGGTTAGGTTTTGGGGTTAGATTTAGGCGTAGGGTTATAGAGGTTAAGTTTAGGGGTTAAGTTTAGGGGTTAGGCTAAGGGGTTAAGTTTAGGTTCCCTGCCCAGACCAAGACCAGTCCAGAACCTGCGTTATGCACTGGCCTACCCCAGTTTTCATTCACAATCCTTTCCTCTCATTCCCATTCACTGGTGAGATAACCATGTTATGTTATTGTCCTCATTTGTTCGTTAAGTCTCCATGGATGTCCCGAACTTAATTTGGTGATCCATTCCCTCTCCAATTTTTTCCTTATTGTGTGTGTCCATGATTCATTGTGTTGAAGTCCCATGACTTTCAGAGAAGCAATCCCATGTCGGATAAAGTGCTGAACTATTAATGTATGTGTTTCTTTTTTATTTTTAACATTGTATCTGTGTTGTGCCATTCTGGTCGATAAGGTGTTCCTGGTTTCCCCAATGTATTGTAGATCACATTTTGTACAGTAAATTAAATATATACAGTTGAAGATATTGTGTTTTAGCATGGGCCAGATGCTGAAAATGGCTTTGGTTTGCGGGTTTGCAATCCAACGTTTGGGCTTGAATTCGCTGAACGGGGTGAGTATTCTTTTATTTAAGAGTAATGTGGGTAGTTTGCTGTGTACTAATATGTCTTTCAAATTTTTATTCTTCCGGTATGCCGAGGGTTAGGGTTAGGGTTAGGTTAGGGGAAATATCATGTAAAATAGAGCGTTTGCTCCTTAAAGCACTGGCACACCATAGTTCTGTATTGAACAATTGAAAAAAAGGAGATCCTTTAAAATAAAACTATTGATTTTAAAACAACAACATAAAATATATTTTAAAATGTTAAAAATATAAAAGAATGTAAGAAAAAGGACAAAATAAAATAACTAGATAATTTAAAAACCAGAATAATAAAAGACTCCTCTCAGGAAGAGAAAAAAATGAAAAAGGAAAAAAAGAAAGTCTGTCCCCAGTAAGAATTTATAAAAGAAGTTTAAAAAGATCTACACCCTATCAATTAATGTTAAAAGAAGGGACGCCAATCTCAAGACTCCCCGTGTTGGAATCCTGTTTTATTTGAATCATTGAGTTTCCAAAGAGACTTTCTGAAGGGCCCTGGAGGAGAAGGTTAAAGCAGATGAAATATAATGTATTTTTTTTTTTTTTTTGTAAAAAAATATTTAAAAAAAATTTATTTTCCCTTCCTGAGGTAAGGGAATACAGTATAAAAAGATGGACTTGAGACAGCAAGTAGGGATAAGGATTAGGGTTAAAAAAGGTTAGGGTTAGAAATTAGTTGAGGTTAGGGTAGGTTAAATTTAGGGGTAAGACTGTTAAATTTATGATGAGGGTTATGATTATGGTTATGGTTAGGGTTCGGGTTGTGGTTAGGGTTATGATTAGGGTAAGGCATTAGGGGTTAGGGTTATGATTATGGTTATGGTTAGGGTTCGGGTTGTGGTTAGGGTTATGATTAGGGTAAGGCATTAGGGGTTAGGGTTATGATTAGGGTTATGATTAGGGTAAGGCCTTAGGGGTTAGGGTTAGGGTTAGGGCAGGGAACCTGAATAAGTTTAATTAAAAAAGATAATGGTAAAATTAAAATTACAGCAGTAATCATATAATGTTTTAAATTTAGTAATATTTATTTATTATTTTGTGGAACCGGGGGGAAGGAAAAAAAAAAAATTTTTTTTTTTTTTTTTTTTT
>JAAGKR010008306.1:0-5000 GCA_011419295.1 Clarias macrocephalus
ACTCTCACTCTCTCTATCTCACTCTCTCTCTCTCACTCCCTCTCTCTCTCACTCTCTCTCACACACTCTCTCTCTCACTCTCTCTCACACACTCTCTCTCACACACTCTCTCTCTCTCTCTCTCTCTCACTCTCTCTCACTCTCTCTCTCTCACTCTCTCACTCTCTCTCTCTCACACTCTCTCTCTCTCTCTCTCTCTCTCTCTCTCTCTCTCTCTCTCTCTCTCACTCTCTCACTCTCTCCCTCACTCTCTCTCTCACTCTCTCACTCTCTCTCCTCTCTCTCTCTCTCTCTCTCTCTCACACTCTCTCTCTCATTCTCTCACTCTCTCTCACACACTCTCTCTCATTCACTCTCTCTCTCTATCTCTGACTTCATGTGTCCGTGCAGTGTGTGCAGGAATGTGTGTGGGTGACGATTTACATTTTTTGAAGCAGACCAAAGAAACAGATATAAGCTGAATCATGAAGCTCAGTGTGAGATAGATGACTAACAGTAACTCATTCGCCTCACAGCAGCATGCGGGGTGATAATATGAGACTAAACTGGATATAACATTTCAGCCTTAAACGTTCGGTAGAAATGAGCAGAATTCTGAGGTTTCTTTGATTTTCTCATAGAAAAAAAAAACCCTTGCATATTTACACACTCGAATATTTCATTGCATATTATTAAACTGCATCTAATCAAGGCATCGTTTAGCCATAGATAAGCCTATGCAATGTCACAACATTTATTTCTGTTCGACGTTAATTTCTCTTCAAGATCCTGAGAGAGTCTGACTGCTGTGTAAAGCCTTTTCCAGCACACCCCAAAGATTCTCAGTTGGGTTTGGGGCTGGACCCTGTGGTGGCCCATCTATGTTTGAAATGATGCCTCATGCTTCCTGAACCAGTTTTTCACAATTTGAGCCCAATGAATTTTCTTGGAATATGCCTGAGCAAAGAAAGATTAATTGAAAGTCATTCAGGTAGTCAGTTGACCTCATTTTTTGGGCACATAGCATTGCTAAATCTAGACCTTACCAGCAGGACCACCCCAGATTATAATACTCATGACCCTTCTGAAACCATTCCTAAAAAAAATTTTTTCTGACATATCAACCAATTAATCTAGACCTCATGTCTTTGGACAGTTTAAGAAGAAGGGCAAACGCTCACTCGATCTTGCTTTTCAGTATAATTACAGGCCGTGAAAGCGGGGCCTCGTGATCCTTCTGGCTTTTGGATAACTGGCTTGTGGCGGCCAAGCGTTCATACTGTAGCGATGTCGCTTTTTGATCCTTCAGTGACGGCTGTTCCTGTCATTGTGAAGCAGAATTCACCAAGCGTTGGATTGTTCACCCACTAACAGGGAATGTGAGTTGGGTTTAGACCGTTGTGTGACCGGTTAGTTACTGGAGTACACAGAGGAAACCCACCAAGCATGGGGAGAACATGCAAACTCCACATACACGGACCTAAAGAGAGATTCAAACCTCCATCCCTGGAGGTGCTAGGTGACAACATTGACTAAATGATGTTGGGATAACTTTGTTGCAAATAATAATTTAACTTTATTTAAATATGTTAATATGTTCATCAATGCTAGCATCATTGTGTTAGTGCCATTAGCTCATATATATTGTCCAAGTTATTCTAACTCAGGCAATAACTGAAGCACCCTTCAGTACAGGTAGTGTTAAGTGTTGTACACAAAATCCCCGAAGAAATATATCTTCTTCTTTATCACCTGTGCATCTTCTTCATCTATTCATCTACAGGAGCTGTCATATAAAAAAAGGTATCAGCTAGATTCTCCTGTCCATCACAGTATGCATGCTTTGTTTCCCCACTCACACACTCAGAGTGTGTGCTGGATTCCTATAGTGATTTGAGACACAGCCGTATCTCTCCTAACAAGAGAGAGACAGAGACTGCTGCTGTCCTCATATTGGATAGCAGTTTGTTTTCAGTGTTTGTCTCATTTTCCCACTTTTCCTCCATTGATTTTCCCCTGTGGGTCTCGGAGTAGAGCAGCTGTCTTTCTCCCACACACACACACACACACACACACACACACACACACACACACACACACACACACACACACACACACAGACACACACACGGGCCGAGCGCGGTGTTTGTGCTCCATCATGAAGCCCAGTGGAGCCTTTTAGCGCTACATACTCAGGTCAGAGGCAGAAAAACCTGCTGCTGAGTTCATGAGACAAACGAGGCAGAAACAAAGTGAGGAAGATGCTGCTCCAGTCGAGCAGAGATCAGGATATGAGCTTTACATACAAGCAGTTTGATCAATTGGTTTTTACATGTAATTACGTGAGTAATTTGTGATTACATGTGAAAAAATGTCATGTCACTAAAAGTGCATATGAAATAATTTATCTATAGTGCTTATCGTGAGGTTGCAGGGACCTGGATCCTCTCCTAGGGAGCTTAATGCACAAAGCAGAGACCACCCTGGATGAGATCCCAAAGCACACACTCACAAACTCACACACAATGAGCAATTTGGAAACACCAGTCAGCTTACACTGCGCGCGCACACACACACACACACACACACACACACACACACACACACACACACACACACACACACACACACACACACACACAGACACACACACACACACACTGACTGGAGGTGAGATTGGAGATGTGAGGCCACAACACTTATCGCTAAACAACTATGCACAACAATAAATAATAAATCACATATCCAACTATCCATCCTGTAGTGTAACTAGGGACCTTGGAGGCAAATAGTGACTTTTGTATTTATTTCCATTTTTATAATTATGGTAGGACCACTGGTCAACATCCACACACTACAGGCAAATTGGAAACACCAATTAGCCTAATCTGCATTTCGTTGGGCTGTTGGAGGAAACCGGAGTACCCAGTGGAAACCCACCAAGCACAGGGAGAACATGCAAACTCCATGCACACAGACCTTAGCCAGGGATCGAACCTGGACCCTGGAGGTGTAAGGTGACAGCGCTAACCACTGGCTAACCATAGCTGCCACATCACATATATAAGATTAAAATCTTTGAAAAAAAAAAAAAACATCATGATCAATAAACAAATCAAAGAAAATAAAGACATTGAAATAAAAAAATTATTAAAATAAAAAGAATGAACTGTAAAATAATTATCATAAAAAAATCAGAAAATAATTGCAAATCATAAGCAAATAAAAAAAAAAGTATGTGAAAAAAAAACATTAATTACAAAAATCCTAAAATTATATACTCAATAGAAATCATATGAGTATAATCACATGAAAAATTATTATCATTATTTATTTATTTTTTCTTTTTTGGGAAATAATGATGAAAAACAAATAAAATAAAAAACAATAATGAATCATGTAAAGATAATTACAGTACATATGAATTTAAATAAATTGTGAAAAATATTGAATCATTTAAAACAAAGAAAACAGTGGAACCTTGATTACGAGCACAATTAATTTCAGAAGTGGGCATGTATTCCAAAACACTCATAAACCAAATCAAATTTTCCCATAAGAAATAATGAAAACTCAAATTATTTGTTCCACAGCCCCCCAAAAATAGAAAACTTGAAAACTTCTCCACTTGTTACTCGAATATGATTTCCTGCTTTAATGAGCTTGAACAAGTTTAAATCAATGTGTGTGTGTGTGTGTGTGTGTGGTGTGGTGTGTGTTGTGTGTGTGTGTGTGTGTGTGTGTGTGTGTGTGTGTGGAATTAGCCCCTTCTCTCACCTCGTCTTACACAGTAAAACTCATTCTCCCTCCCCGCACCTCGCTTTTTAAGTTTCACAACAAACACACACACAACGGAAACATTGTTTTAATGGGAAAAAAATTTATCTCTCTAATGACACTTGCATGAGCGCACACTAACTGAATCACTGCTGTAAAGTAAAAAAAAAAAATGAACCAGCACTTTACCTTTGAAAAGAATCGCTACAGAGCAGAGTTTTCTGTGTAGAGCAGAGAGTGTGTGTGACGCCGGGGAGGGCTGTGTAAAGGCGAGAGAGTGTGTGTGCGTGTGTCAGTGTGTGTGTGTGTGTGTGTGTCGGTGTGTGTGCGTGTGTCGGTGTGTGTGCGAGTGTCGGTGGTGTGTGTGTGTCTGTCTGTGTGTGTGTGTGTGTGTGTGTCGGTGTCAAATTACACACACATAGGAGATAATGCACTAAGACCCAGCAGGGGAGACGATTACCCACAATTTTGCAGCTCAAGAGAGAGAAAAATCATTGGCTCATGTGATGTCAAAACAAGAGCACATTCGTGATACATGATACTCGGCACTTGTAAACCAAGGCACTTGATCATTTTTAAGTCAAAATTTATTAAAAATCTTTGCTCGTCTTGTGGAACACTCATAAACCGCGTTACTCACAATCCGAGGTTCCACAGTATATAGCATTAGCGTTCGGTGGTATAAACAACAGGCTGGCTGCACAGTCAAACAGTGTCGTTATAGCAGCGGGTGATTTCAATCATGCTGACTTCAAGACTGTCCTTCACAAATTCCATTGCAACATGAAATGTGTAACCATGGAGGATAAGATGTTGGATCAGATATGCCATATATAGGTATAATGTAGTAGATGCATATGAGGTACAGTTTTATCCCCACTTTGATCTTCCGTCTCTCACTTCTGCTACATCTAAAGTATACCCCAAGGAATAAAACTATAAGCTCCTGGCCTAATGATGCCATCCCTAGGCTCCAGGACCGCTTCTCCTCCACAGAGTGGAACGTATTCAAGGACCACAGACCCATCACACTTGAGCCTTTGAATGTATACACCACATCAGTCTTAGATCACATTTTGGAAGCAGGTGCGTGTCCCAATAAGAAACCTAGAATTCCACACAAGGCCCAACTGTAGATTAGGGCGAGGGATGCAGCATTTGAATCTGGGGGGGAGGACCACATATTGTACTGCCAGGATTGCACTTAAAAATGGGGTATAAAATCAGCCAAGTCGACCAACTCC
>JAAGKR010008306.1:10000-31945 GCA_011419295.1 Clarias macrocephalus
TTTCCAGGAGCAGACATCCCACTTGCTTTAATTAATTAATATTCATAGGAATGACTGCAGTTGGACTGTTTTAAAACAGACCCAAATGTTTGACTGCGGCTAAGAGTCTCATCACCGTACTGTGTTTGAAATCTGTGAATGTCAATCGTGCTTTTGTTCACCAGAAATTTCATCACAAGTCCCAGTTAGACTTGAACACCCCTTGTAGTATAACATACTATAATGAATTGCCAAAAATGACTTCATGAAAAGTTCAAGTAGCAATTATTACTCGCTGAAAACTTGTGTCTGTTTAACAATATGCCTTCACAAGCTTTATTTTGCAGCTTATTAATTAAATAATAATTATATATATATATATATTTATTTATTTATTTATTTTCTTTTCATGTTTTTAATAGGTAATGATAGGGGAAAATGGCTTAAAGCCAAAATCATGCATATCTAATATAGAATGTGTTGCCTTCCCTGTGTTTAAAATGTGGAAATTGATGTTTGAGCTTAAGTGCTATAACCAGTTTTGGCAGATCTGTAAAATATTTACAAATTACAATAGAAAATAAATAAATAAATAAATATATTATTATTATTATTATTATTATTATTATTATTATTATTATTATTATTATTATATAAAAGTAGACATTTCCTAAATAGCGTTTTTAGAAAGCTACTAAAATGTAAGGAAAGAAAGAAAGAAAGAAAGAAAGAACTTTTTCATATTCTTTTTTTTTTTTTTTTGCATTTCTTGTACTTTATATACAGTATAAGTCCAAGGTTAAATATCATGTAATTAAGACATCTCACTAAAGCCATGTTTAACCCCGGTGTGTCTAAATAATGCACAACCCTGTGATTTCTGTTAGTAAATCATGGCATCAGAAATGAAAGACTGGTGTAAATTCAAATGCAGCTAGAGGGCTTTTAAATATGGGAAGGCAGACTGATCCAAAGCAGAGTTTAGGACAAGGTTTAAGATAAATAAATAAATAAATAAATAAATAAATAAATGTGCAAAAATACTGCAACATCAAGTATCTGTGATCACAAAATTACAGACCTTACGATCATACTCCGATAACACGGGTGTGTAGTGGTGAGAGTGCTTCCGACACATGATATGATTATAACCTCAAACCAAAATAAATCTAATCCACTGCTTACTAAGCCTTTAAAGTCCTATTCAGATTTCAGACCCAGTTGGTTTAAGGAGATAAGTGTCTATGTTTAAGCTTACAGACCAACCGCGGTGAGCAGCGAAGGCTCGAAGCTTTGTGGCTTGACAGAACTTTGATCCATCCCGCTCGTTTGAATCCTCGCTCGAGTTATCAGAGACCGTGAACGGATTTTGAACATCAATCATTTCTGAATGCACACTTTGATAATAAGCCGGGTCCAAATAAAGATACTGATTCGGTGTGTCTCCTGAACACGTTTGTGAACACTCCAGTAAGTCTCAGAAGCTCTGAGGCATCAAGCGACAGGCTCCGAGGAATGAAAGGCGACAGCAGCTGCCTTGATTACATCATTTCCTGCCCTTAATTACATTCTGAATTAGAGGTGCCAAGTTTGATCCATGTCAGCCCGAGCGAGTTCTGATTCCCTCCGATTGCTCAATCTGCCCTGGGATTCGCATCTCCTAACGCTCGATTTGGGGATTGATTTCGCTTCTGTTACAGCCACTTACTTAGGCTTGCTTGTTTTCAAACTCATGTCTCCAAAACTGCTCAAAAACAGGTGGTCTAAAGAGACAACCGGAGAGAGGTAGAAAGGAAAGAGAAAGAAAGGGATGTGATTTTGTAAGAATTGATAAGGTATGATTTTATCCAGGTGTTAAAAGTTAAACAATCAATCGTAATTACAATAGTAAGAACTGAATTGCATGGTAGCAAACAGAGGTGGAAAGTGATGTAATCATTTTACTATAATAAAAAAGAATTAGGCTACTTTTGTGTAAATGTTATTTGAGTTAATTGAGAAGTTTAAATCAGGGGCAGGCATGTCTCATTACAGAATTGTATTCCTGTGAACTAGAAAAGGATGTTACACTGTGGGGGTATGGATTTGAGGAGATCTTTGATGAGAACAAGAAGTTCTAGATGGGTTGTGGCTACAAGGAGGAGCACTGCTATGAGAATGAGACGAGGCGAGGCGAGGAATGCACAATGAGAGGACACCAACTATGAGAAGAGTGGACTCTTCACAACTATGAGAAGCATGTCATAAGTGAGGCATGAGGGAATGTGCTAGTGCCATATGTGCCCCCACTGCCCCTGCCAATGCATTCCTTGCTCTCACCAACGCTATCCTGGATTATGCAGATCACTTGCCAACGCTCTCCTCATTCTCCAGAACTCTCAAGTAGAAAAGTGTTCTACATAAACTGGTAGGACTTCCTCTCAATCTTCTTAGTTACTTCTCGATCCTGCATGCATGAGAACCAGGAGATTTCAGGAGAAGTGCTTCACGAGTAAACGAGTAAAGTGGCAGGAGAGTTATATAAACAGAATTTAACTTTTTTTTTTTCTTGTGAAAAGTCTACAGAAAGAATTGACACATTCAGTAATTGTGTAGCTTTTTGCCAAGATTGAAGTGAGGTTTGGGAAGTTTGAAGAGAGCGCTACAAGAGCCAAGGAGCTCCAGGAAATCTCTAGGAGTGCACCAATTTTCTTGCCAAAATCATTCTGGGTGAGATTTTTTTTTTTTTTTTTTTGCTCAGACTACTGTATGTACAGTATGAAGGGGTTTAACTAGAATGAATTTATAAAAATGATAAATAACTAAAATTATTTATTTATTTATTTATTTATTTATTGTTGTTGTTATTATTATTATTATTATGATTATAATTTTTTTTACATATTATATAGTTATTACTTTGTTTTAGGTATTGCTTTTGTAATACAAAAGTCAAACCTACACTAACACCAGATGGTTTGAAACTCCACTCCAGACATTTTTCACACAGTTCATACCTTCCTTACGGCTTCTTTTCGTTCCCACGTAGCTGCAGTGCATTTGTGTCAGACAGTATTCTCTAACTGTGAGCATCTTATGCTTTATTTCAAGGGAAATGAGGAAAACATGGGTTCGTGCTGTTTTGGGCCACTCTACATATTCCATATTCCACAAGGTTATAAAACACACAGTTTCCATCTATTTCTGTCTCTTGACTAATGATCTGGGCCGCTTCAGACCTCTTTGATCTATAGCTCCTACCTGAAGATATATTTCAAGATGAGTTGTTTTATTCCTTAGTGTATTCTCTCTATGCTTTCATTTGCCAGAGCAAACTGATGACTTTGTACTTAAAATTGCTTGTATTTTTTTGCTGCCCGGTCCAGAGAACGAACACTGATTTTATAAACTTAAGAGTATTTGCAATACGTTGAAACGAAACAACAGGAAAATTCAGGAAATTATGTTTGAAATCCTTGACGTCTCTTTCATTATTCAGAATTAGACCTACTGCCAGGACAGAAAGCCCTCATTAGAGGCAAGAGAGTATGGGTAAAGAGAATCTGTGAGCGTTTTTTGGAGAGGATCTTACTCAGGCGCAGGGACAAGATGCTTGTCTCTAGAGCCTAATATCAAAATGGCTTGAAAAACCTGAAATAATGGAAGGAGAGTTCCTGATTCAGCATAACGCAGAAGCAGTATCCATACTGTAGCTGCCATCAGAGACCAGAGTGTATACAGGAGTAAAATGACCTGCCTACACATAAACGCGCCATGCACACTCAGCATACACTCCACACACACACACACTCCACACACACACACACACACACACACACACACACACACACACACACACACACACACACACTTTAAGCCAGAAGTTGCCATGTGACCCACACACTAAGCGATCTGATGCTCTAATGAATTTGAACTTTTCACAAACCTTAGCTGTGGTGAAAAAAAAAAAAACTGTAACTGTGATCAGTCATATTTTTCATTTAATAAATGGATTAGATTTTTATTTAAATAATATTTCATTGTTTATAATATCAATGTACGGAACTGTAACTTTAATCAAATTATGCAGAATTATATAAAATCCTGTTTAAAAAAAAACCCGCAGTAAACATCACAGTCTTGCAGCAGAAGGAATCCAGGTTTAATCCTAACTTAAAAAGTGAAAGTCATATGATCATAAAGTCATGAACTGCTCGAAAAAAAAAATCGACTGATAGATGACTGCATTAACTTAAAACACAGTGGAACAACACCAGCAGATGACATCACACTCCAAATAATCACTGACTTTGGAAACATCACACCAACTTGGATTTTGTGCCTCTTCAATCTTCCACCAAACCCTGGGACTACCTCTGTTGTCGCTCACTTCCTTAAGACGTCTGTGTGTGGTGGCTCTTGATACACTGACTCCAGCCTCATTCTGAAGCTCTTGAATTCAGCTTTGCTTGAAAATCTTCTTAAGCCTGCTATCATTCCTGTTGCTTGTGAATCTTTTCCTACTACACCTTCCCTTTAAGTCAACTTTCTATGAATATGCTTCAATACAGCACCATGTGTGGCTTTTTGTCCTGAAGATCATCTTCTGGAAAACCGCCATGCATGTACCTGCGCTAGACTGAGAGATACACAGTAGTTACACTGCATCAATAGCAATTTACTTAAACTTAACAGTAATTATTCTAATAGTTTGAGGTTCTGGATTTTGATTTTCATAAACTGTAGGCTGTAATCATTGAAATAAAATAAAAAGGTTGAAATATTTGACTTTGTTGTTGTTGTTGTTGTTGTTGTTGGTCTTTTGGCTGCTACAGCATACCATCCGATCCGCACAGAACTTGTTCCGGTTTTAATGTCATGCTTTCCTGATGCAACACTCCCATTTAATCGAGGTTTGGAACCGACAAAGTTAAAAAAATATTATAATTTTATAAATTCAAAACAATGACAGACATAAAGCAAAGAAAAGAAATCAAGCACTTTAACATTACTTACATTAGGGACACCATCACTATCCCGTGTATTTTGAATACATCATTTTGACATTACACATTTATTACATATAACTTAATAATTAATAACTCACGAATATACAATATGGTGTAAAGATTTCAAGAACTATGGATAGATATAATCCAAATAACTAGAGTTATTATAATAACAATAGTTAAATGAAATACTTATGATTGTTACAATAAGGTTTCTTTCAATTATGCGCTTAGTGGTTTCTCTGGAGCAAAGAAAGAAAGAAAGAAAGAAAGAAAGCAAGAAAGAAAGAAAGCAAGAAAGCAAGAAAGCAAGCACAACCATAGACACAATGATATGCAGTGAAATGCGTAAATGACTGTTCGTGATCTAAAAAACGGAAAGATAAGATACAATAAGGAGGCAGAAAGATAGAAAGAAAATATTGGAAAATTTACAGATTTACAATCACATTAAAGTATATTACATGGAATGTGCAGTATTAAAGTGTATAAGGGGGTAAATATGTAAGTGATGTAAGTGACAACATTAAGCATAACTATAAATATACAAAAAGTGCTACCTCAATTTAGAATTAATTAAGATATATTCAATCAGTGGGAAATTATTGTCATCTCACCAGAACAAAACACTCCAGGACGCAGTGTTGTAAAAAATAATCATCTCCATCATCCTGAGAGCAGTGACAGTGTCCCCGCTCACGCTGCTCGTTATTCTCCCATAGTGCTTTGTTCCGTTAATAAATAATGATGACCAGTGTTCATGGTACCGTAGGTAGTCGAGTTCTGATTTTGCTAACTTTGTGGCCTGGGCAGTCTGTGGTTTGTGTTCAACCCCTGTTTTAGCAGAAGCCTGATTAAAAATGCATGTGGCTGTGAAAGATGGAGCTCCGAATCCAGTGCTGATATTAACGCGACTGCACAGCCCGGTGGTAGTGTTACAGGTTTTCATTCCAAGGGCCTCATGCTTTCCTGCACAAAAGTTAAAAATATTTTCACACCATCCAGAGCCAAGAGTAAAAATAGGACACCTGCACTTTCTGCCACTACATGAAGTATCTGAGAGCAATTTCTCTTCTCTCTCTCTCTGAGACTCTGGCAGTGGTACAGCATGTAGTGGAGGACATTGTTGTGAGAACACTGGAACACATCGTCAGACCTTAGTGTGGCAAAAAATAAAGGCGGTATAATGCACATACAGAAATGTACACTGTAGAAACTGTAACACTGTAATTTTGCTTGCATTTGAAGATGGGCCACATAGGATGAGTGTTCCTGATACGACTGTATGTCCCAATGTGCTTTCTTACATTAATAAAAACAAACAAGTTTTATTGAAAAATGACACATCATATTTTTTTATAGTCAACAATAATATAGTTATGAGAATTACTTGGTGCATTGTGTACCCTTGTTCCACACAGCAAGTAGTGGCCTTGATCAGTAGTTGGAAAGTTATTTGGGATTTAGCTTTACAATGAATAGTAAAAACTTCCTTCCTACAGAAAATGATCCACTCATTTATCATCTTTACCGCTTCATCCTGAGAGTCCTGAGAGTACACACTGGTGGGGGTGCCAATCCATCACAGAGCACACATACAGCACACACACCCACACACTCATTCACACACTACGGAATATTAAGGAAACTTAATATTTTGGTTTCTTTTTTCAAATGTTTCACTTCCTGTCATGTTTACAAATCTACTGACTCCACAACAAACATTGTGCATCTTTTTCCTATGCTGTGCCAATACATATGGAGGTATACATATTGTGTATGTAATAAATATACGCGTTGTCTTTTAAACAATTAACGTCAATTTAGTTGAAATGTAACATTGCACCAGTCAAACAGTTTTTCCTTTTCTTTATGTGGGTTTGGAAGGCCTCGGAAACTTCGCAGCTTTGCCCACAGTAGCCGCGAGGTCCTCTGGACGAGTGTCTGGTGAATCATATGTGACAAGAGCACACCAACAGTCTTCTGCAGTTACTAACCACTTTAGTTTTTTGACAGGTGAGTTTATATATTTGTGTCTATTCATTTGTTTATTTATTTATCTAAAGATGAACTAACGTGTGTAGTCTTAATCCTTAATTTTAACTGTGAGGTTTTTTTTTTTTTTTTCCAGTTTACCTTTTGTTTACTGTCTAAAGTATGTATTTGTGCACATAGTTACAAAACACAAAGTTGATGCATGAAACCTTTTTTGGGTTTCAGGCTTCTGATTTGCTTTGCTCAAAGAAAGACTACAGCTCTCAAATGTCTGCCTTTGATTAGGGGGGAAAACTTTGGAAACTTCCTAAAGACTTGCCTGGTAAGTGTGTATCAGTCTGTCATCAGTATAAACTGTTACACTCATACTTGATGTACTAACCAGGTCCTGTAAAGAGAAAACAGTTTTGTCTGTTGTACAAAACTAATCTGTTAATGGATCTAAAAGCCAAAGGGCAGGGGAAAGTGTAGAAACAAGGTGACAAAGTGATGGTAAAAATGTATTTATTCTGAACGTGTGAATATAAAAATTAATTAGATCAGAATCCCTGTGGAATCTGCTGCTAACAAGGTAATCGCATCAACATTGACATGCCATATAACAGCAGTTGCAAGTGTGGCATTATTTGGGGTTGAGACATCTGGGTCGTTTTATTGTCTATGAGTGCTATAGCTGAACTGGAACAAGCTTCAAAACATCACTACCTTTACTTTCCAAATAAAGTTCCAGCAGAATTTAAACCCATTTTTAATCAATAAAAATGGGTTTTGATCCTGTTTTTATGCTGCAGGACACAGAGGCAGAAGACACTCACCAAAAGGGATGGAGATGGGGATCTTAACCATTGTTGAAAATTTTGTTGCCACCTTTCATTCAAACTCAACTGTAAGGTGCCTGTCTATAGTTCTAGTGGTGCTGAATAATGTGCAAGACCTTCCTACAGCAGTTACTGTCCTATTTGGATTAATTTATGCCCTCAACTCAAACTATAGTGGAACCTTGGAATACGAGCATAATACGTTCCGGAAGTAGGCTCGTATTCCAAAACACTGGTAAACCAAATCAAATTTTCCATAAGAAATAATGAAAACTCAAATTATTCGTTCCATAGCCCAAAAAAATAAATACATAAAAATAATTAATACAACATATAAAGTAAAAATGAAACAAATTAACCTGCACTTTACCTTTAAAGTTTCCATTTGTGCACGCAGGCGCAGTGTATTTGTGTGTGTGTATGTGTGTGTGCGTGTGGAATTAGCCCCTTTCCTTGCCTCGTCTTACATAGTAAAACTCCTCCTCCCTCCCCCCACCTCACTTTTTAAGTTTCACAACAAACGCACACACAACAGAAACACTGTTTTAATGGGGGGAAAAAAAAATCTCTCTAATGACACTCGCATGGGCGCATACTAACGGAATCAATGCTGTAAAGTAAAAAAATTTAAAATAACAAACCTTTGAAAAGAATTGAAAAGAGTTTCTGTGTAGAGCAGAGAGTGTGTGTCTGTGTGTGTGTGAAGCCGGGGACGGGAATGTAAAAGCGAGAGTGTGTGTGTGTCGGTGTCAAATTATGTGCGTGCACACACATAGGAGACATGCTGAAACAGAGAGGGAGATGTTGATTATACCAGTAAAGGACGAGCACTAAGACCCAGCAGGGAAGATGATTACCCACAATTCTGCAGCGCAAGAGAGAGAAAAATCATTGGCTCAGTTCTGATCACGTGATGCTCGGTGTCAAAACAAGAAGTGTATGCATGATACATCATACGTGCGTATGCGTAAACCAAGACTTGCTCGTTTTTCAAGTCAAAATTTATTAAAAATCTTCGCTCATTTTGTGGAACACTCGCTAACTGCGTTACTTGCAATTTGAGGTTCCACTGTATTCTGAAGAACTAAAGGACACTTTTGAATCAATTTAGAAAGTGTTTATTGGCCTTGACCCCCAGTGCTGAGCAAGAGTCCAGTCCTTCAAAACTAAATGATTAAAGTTTAAGTAGCGGGAGTCTATATGGATATGGTGCAAACACTGATTTGTTCTTATTACTTATTACCTATTACTTAGAGAAAAAAGTTGCTACTCCAGCATTTTAAAAGCATTTGTGTTGTATTACTCCAGCACTTTAATGTGATTACAAGGTTAAAGAATTAATAGTTCTGCCTTAAATTTCTCATGTCTGTATTATTTTATTTCTTTGTATATTTATGTATTTACTTTAGATGACTGGAGTAGAACTTGTATTGAAATGGAATATTTTTGCATTGTTGTGTATTTTGGTCAATGTGAAGTACTGTACAATCTCTAGCACGCCGGTATTCGAGTTTCATATGACCATATGCAATCCACGCATCCTCATCACGTGGTCTTGTGCAACGCCCACATGTAAAACACAGACACGCCGACCTCCGTAATAAACCCGGAGATGTTAGTCCCATCCGAATCCATACATGAAATGACAGACGTCAGCTGAATAAAAATTCAAACTCAAACGTCCCCCAGTAAAACTTGTCCCATTCGAATAGTGCTTAACTTAAAAAAAAAAAAAAAACAGTTTCATTCAACTTTCTGAAATTATTTGGCACAATCTCAACCACTGAAGTTCAGTAAACACAAAATTGCTTTGCAGCCGGTTGCCTTCACTTTTTAGGTTAAGTCAACTTTTTATTTTTTACAGTGTAGAACAAGCACATTCATATAAACCTGTGATTTGCAGCTCTACTTTTGTCAGAGGTGGTTTTATAGAAAATTCATCAACAGCTTCTAACCATTCAGATTTGAAAATTCCATGTCCTATTTCCCAGTGGAATCCCAGGACTTCCCAGCCTGGTTTATTACAGCTTAAGTATCATATTGTTGTTGAGCACAGGGAGGCCTGAGGGATTGAGTTAGGATCAGTATAATCTTCAGGAAAAGACTTACCCAGAAGGCATTTCTTTTTCACACCAACAAAAATAGTCATAGCTGTTTCATAGTACAAATGCAATACATTTTCATTCCATAAGTAAAACTGTACATGCAATTTCTTCATTTACCAATTATGTGTATGATTGTGCCATGAAACCTCCTGCAACGTGCAGTAAGTGTCAGGACACAAGTGCATACTGTACACTTTATGTAAACCTTATAAGGAAAATTATGTACATATTGTTTTTTTTTTCCGTAAAAACAATTATGGTTAAAAACCAGGAAACAAATCTTGAGCTCAAGCCTATGTCCTAACACTGAAAAGCATTTTACAACTACTGTACATGACAAGAAATAGACAGAACAAGGTGTAAACAGGTGACATAATGAGGCATTCACATAGAACAGGTAAAGAAAGGCATGTAACGAAAAAAAAAAAAAAAACGACAGGGAACATGAATAAAACGAATTCAAAAAAGCACGTGGTGTTTGTCGATGCAGATAGAAAATCCTTTCTGTATACTAGGCCACAAAGATACAGTAGAACTGTCTTTTAAAATCTTTCTATCCTGTCCTTTTGAGCATGTTTCGCTCCTCCAGGCTGCGTGTTCATTGTGATGGATTGGATGGGACTTCTTCCTGCTCACAGATCACTCTAGCTTGTAGCTTTTGAATAATGGCTGTAATTTTTAAGGTTGTTCTTGGCATCCCACCAGGCTGCACATGGTATAGAGGTTAGCACTGTGGCCTCCCACCTCTAAGGTTGATGGTTCGAGTCTTGCCTTCTAGTCACTGTGTGTGTATATTTTGCATGTTCTCCCTGTGCTTGGTAGGTTTCCTTTTAGGTCATCTGGTTACATCCCACAGCCCCAAGACCTGCTCATTAGGCTAATTGCCATTTCCAAATTTCTCGTAGTGGTTGAGTGTGTGGTTGTGTGCCCACACCCATTATGACATATATGCTTTATGTCCTAGTTACCAGTTTATACCAAGCCTTTCTTTGTAATATACTGTTACAAGGAAATTATTTCTGTTTATTGGTTGACTGATTCTGATTTATTTTTATTTTTATTTTTTGCATGTAAACTTTGCTTGTCTGCAGTACAGGAGATAACTTGAAAAATATTACTCAAGTAAAAGTTTACATTTGTAAAAGTCCAAAGGCCCTAAAAATGATCATTTCATTTGCTTTTTAATATGGAAAATAAAGCTGCTTTCCATTCCGAAGTGTTTTTCACACGGTGCTCCTTTGCTCCGTTTGCATATTCACTCTATATCCATAAAAATTCTATACCGTAGTTGACCATGAAGGCCGATGGTGGCTATTGTATTTATTCCCTTTCTTTCTTTTTATTTATTTATTTATTTTATTAATTTTTTTAATGAGTGCTTGTGCTTAATGGTATTTAAAATATTATCTCACACTTTTCTGCATGGGAAAAAAAATCTGGCCCCCACGAAGTGAAAAACCTAAGGTGATTTGCATGATATAAATTACATTTTACATTTCAATGACGTTATAATATGGGGATTCAGAGAATCATGTAGGTATCTGTCATCATCTGCATTTTTGGTAATTAAATTTTTTACAAGTTCTCATGCTTTTCTGTAGGATCCCATTCAGCTACTGGGGGGGGGGGCCCCCCCCCCCCCCCCCCCCCACACCCACACACACCCACACACACACACGCACCCCAATAGGCTCCTGCAACCTGCGATGAACTCTGAAGCATGCCGCAAGAACAGTTTCTGACAGTAACTGAATATGGATGGGAATAAGTTGCCTGAGCCACACACGCTGCACTGCTCGCTCCTCTGGATTAAGCCTGAGTGTGTGATGGTGTGAGAAAGCCTGGGAGGTGAAGTGATATCCCAATTTACATTCATTCATTCCTTCTCACAGACAGTGTGAAATATTCTCCAAGAATTTAGGACATGTTAGAATATGCAGCACATGGTGAGTCTCCATTGAGTTCACGAAGTTGTTTAAATGAAATGACCACAGAAAGAGACGAACTCTTTATAGTGTCAATGTAAACGTTTATGATAATTAAAGAAATGCTCTAAAAACTCTTATCAATTATCATATTACACACACACACTCCTTATTTTCAGCAATTACAGTATGTTTTCATTTTTAAAAATAATTAGTATATCCAGTTAGACAGTAGCGTAGCAGCTTAGGTTTGGTGTTTGGACGGGTCGGAATCCATTACTCTAAATGGAGGAGCAACACTGAGCCTCTGAGAAATGCGCTTTAACTGCTATGCTTTGATTTGTTTAAGCCTTACATTAAGTCACTTCAAGACTACTGATGCACACACTGCCGACAGCACCTGCATCTTGACAGACCCAGTAACAAAGCTGGTTGATTAGCAGAATTGCTCTTTTAATCTTTTATTATGTCCAGGTTTTTAATTATTTTTTCTTTGCTATTTAACTGTCTGAGGTTAAAAAAAATACATTAGATACACAGCTCGTCTTAATTTGCCCTTTAGTATAAACATTAAATCTAAAAACTTATGTGTCGCCACCAGTGTTGGGTGTAACGCGCTACAAAGTAATGTTAGAGTACTCTGATTACTTTTTGGATGTAACGAGAAATCTCATGCGTTCGGTCCGCCATTCAGTTACTTTTTCAAAAATGTAATCCGGTATTCAGACAATTTCAGTAATCCGTGATCCAGACAGCAGTCATTCCCAATCCATTAGTGTGTGTGTGTGTGTGTGTGTGTGTGTGTGTGTGTGTGTGTGTGTGAGAAAGACGTCCTACAAGCCCCGCCCCTGATACCCCGCCCCCCTCTGTTATTCCTGCTGTTATACTGGTCGCCACTGTCCTCATGCAATGTGTTTTTTTTTTTTTTTAACTTGAAAACCACTTTTTGATTTGACCATCCAAAAAATCCTTCCTTAATTTATTCACTTCATCTGTTCTTTCTTCCTTCTGTCCATCCTTCCCTCATTTAGTTCATGTCTTTCCTTCTTTCTTTCTTTCTTGCTTCCTTAATTACTTCAGGTAATTTGTCTGAAAGAAAATACAATTAATTTCCTTTCTTCAGGTCATTTGTCCTTTATTTTTCCCATCATTCCCTTCTTCCTTCTTTCCACTTTTCAGTTCTTCTGTTATTCCTTCATTTCTTCCTTCCTTCCGAGCCAGTGGATTACAAGGGGAGCTAAAGCTACAAGTATTGATCTCTAACTCCAATCGCCGTAACCGAGGTAATTCAGTTAGACTTGAAACCTTCATCTTACACACAGCCTTGTTGTTTTCCACATGATCAATACAAAACAATCCAACCTGATAATTATTTAATCAAGACTGTTTTGGAGAAATGAGAAAAAACAATGACAGAAAGAAAGAAAGAAAGAAAGAAAATGTGCAACGTACAGTATTAAAAACAATGGACTCCAAGGGCTGAGTGTGTAGGAGACTCTGTTGTATATTGATGTGGTACATGTCACTTCTGTCCTCCTGCCTGCTGGGTGAAAGGTAATTAATGATGGCAGCAGGGCAGAAGGCATGAAGGCCAGAGAAATGATTAAAAGTTAGGAAGTTAGGATGAGCGATGCGAAGTGATCGAATGGGCTTACATGGTCATTGGGCTGAAGATATCAATATATTTTATTCTCCTACGTGAGATGCTTAGCTAAGAGACTGACCGAGCTAAAGGAGGACAAGTGACTGCATTGTAGCCTGAAGCTTAAAACGAATCCCTGAAAGTTCTTATTTATTTAGGCCCTGAATGTTTAGTACAACCTGTTATCTATGTATATCCATTATTCTCCCCATCCATGCATCCATCCATCTATCTATCTATCTATCTATCTATCTATCTATCCATCTATCTATCTATCTATCTATCTATCTATCTATCTATCTATCTATCCATCTATCCATCTATCTATCTATCTATCTATCCCTCTCCAATCATCGATCCATCCACATATAGTATCAAACTAACTTCTTGCTAAACCTTGGAAGTTGGATACAACATTGGATGGATGGATATTAAAGATATTAACCTTATAGTTGCACAGACACCTTACACCGGTGCATTCATATTTTATGAAACCTTGTAGTGTATACTAGAGTAAACACTAAAAGTTTTTATGTAATGTAATTTAATGTTTAATGTAAACAGTTCTAATTAATTTTCTCTAAAATTGGATTTAAAGGTTCACTACATAAATTTTAATGAATAAAAGGAAACAAAACTTGAAGGCTTTGAAGATCAATATACTATATACTACTATTAAAACTAAATGGTTAGTATATAGTATATAGTACATAGTAGTTATATTCCTTTTCTTTGAAAGTAAATATATATTGTTTTCTTAGTAAATTGAGAAAGTGTGTCATATTAGTTTTTATAGATTGAATGTTTCCTAGGAGTAACACACACTCCTCTGATTTTATTTATTCATTTAATAAATGTATATGATGGATGCTACAAATGCTTTCTATTTAAAAGTGAATAGACGAGTGAAACGAAAGCGTTTGGATCAATCCCATCGTAATTCTCATGCTCAGCCGTGCAAAACTCATTCAGCAGTCAGCGATGCCAATTATCTTACCATTCACACCTTCCTGAGCGCAGTTTATTTCAGGAGGAGATTTAAAACACACCATTCTGAAAAATGTGCTCAACTGTTCTTGGTGATGTAGAAAAAAATCGGCTTATGTAGCAGATGGTGGAAGATTCCGAGGGTTGCTTTTTCCAAGTCGGGTCTTTCCGCCTCATGTACCATCCTAATTATCAAAGTAAATGGGGAGAAATGCATGATTTTTTATATTTTTTATTAAGCTCTGCAGCTATCAGCTAAAATATACAATCAGAGCTTTGTGGCCGTCTCTAGATTTTATAGCACACTAGAGATGTTAGTGCCAGGGGTGACATGAGTTCTTTGATATCTGCCATTTAGAAGGCTGAAGTTCTTTTAAGCCAAGCTCTGATTAACTTTGCTTGATTTGGGTTGTCCAGACTGGCACCCATGATAGTTTGGAGTTTTAGTTTCGGTCAGGAAGATTTTTTATTTATTTATTTTTTTAATGTGAGAGACTTTGTTAATGTCATTTATAAGCATAAAATATTTCTAGATTTTTGTTGGAGGCTGATGGTCTGTGGAAAACGTGCAATGGTGGCTGAAAGTATTAAAACAAACGTGAAATTCAATGTTTTAATGATCAAAATAAATAATGATAAATAATGACAATAAAGATCATAGGAATCTGTTATTTTATGCAACAAGATTATTATACAACAATCAATATTTACTATGAAGCTCTTTACTCTTCAAAACTTGCTGGAGTCAAAAAGACATCTTCAGTACTCTGCTATCACTCACTCCGTCCATGCCTGATTGATTGCTTCTTGAAGATCATGTACAGCAGACAGTTTCCTGACAGCTACTGTACTGCCTTCTTCACTATTGCCCAACAGACTTCTACTGGTTTTAGGTCTGGAGACGACCCAGGCCATGGATCCAGAAGCTGAATTCCATTGTCAAATAGCAAGCAGGTTGGTGGTTAAGGTGATGGACTACTGATTAATGAGCATCAGGTTCAAACTCCGGGCACCAAGAAGTTGCCACTGTAATAATAAATAGATTATCACCTTAATAAATGTGAGCCACTATGGAAAAGGTGCGGGGGAATCTTCAGCCAGATAGACTAGAACTAATTAATGCTTATCATACAGGGTCAATGTAAGCCCGGGAAATTTCCAGCACAAGGCAAGGTATGCCCCGGACAGGGTGCCAATCCATCACAGTAATTTCCCAGGACGCACCTCGGTCAGGTGATGGAACGCTCATCTGAACCGAGGTAGCTGATTAGCTTGGTTATAAATAGCTCGTTTGAGTTCTATTATTTGTCTTGCATCTTTTGAAGTAAACTTGTTCAGTTACATGTTGGGTCAGTTTGTAGTGACTTATGTTTGTTTTGTTCTAAAGTTACGTGTGTTTGTTTATTTCTTTATTATTATCATTATTATTAAAAAAACATCTTCACCATCTTAACCTCTGCGTTTATGCCTCACCTACACCACCTTAAGAATCCTGACACTCACCTACTGATGGGTTAAAGGTGTTATTGGAAAACAAGAAGCCTAAAAGTCTATTAAAAAAAACAACACATATATATCACTGATCGTCTAATTCACAAACACTGGAAATTTGTTACTTAAATTTTAAATGAACATATTAAAAACTCAAAGCTGTGCTCAAAACAAACAAACAAACAAACAAACAAACAAACAAACAAACAAACAAACAAGGAAACCATAGAAACCATAGAAACCAGAAGAAACCCACACAGCCATAAGGACACATGTGAAACTCCCCACAGGCAGCAACCCTGAAATACCTTCAGATAATTGGTTAAAAAAAAAAAAAAAAGAAAAAAAAAAAAAAGAAAAAGAAAACCAGAAAGAAAAAAGCTCTCAGCTCATTAATGTCTATAACCTGCAGAGGAAACACTGTCAAGCCCGAGGACATACATCAATGCCATCTTGTTTTATTAAAGTGACCTTTAATCTTTTATAAACACGGTTCTCTGTCCTGTGTAATGAATTAGAGCAGAGAATCTCAATTATCGGTCAGGAAAGTAATAGCCATAATGCAGACCTAAGGTTAGCTCTCTGGCAGGAGGTCATGCATAACAGGAAGAGGTGATCAGACATGGGAAGAACAAAACAAGGGCAAAATGGTAATTCAGAGGGTAAATCATTCAACTGCAACTGTTCAGTTAGAAATTTTGCTGCTGTTGATTAATCTTCTAAAATTGAAGCCTAACAATAACTCTGCTTTTCACAGCACCATACATTTGATTTCTATAACAATACAACTGATGGTGTTTTCATTTATTTATTTTTTAAAGTATTTTACTTTGTTTATTTTTCCAAATTCCAAACATGGAGCTCTTAAAAATCTTGCTACGAATAATAAAATCATGCAAATTTGAGAAGCCTGACTCGGAGTAATACAGTAATCTACAATAACAGCAACAACAAAGCGACATTTTAAAACAGTGAGGAACAGAGGTCGACAATGACCTTGAAGGTAAGAGCAAAGACTAAGATCTATCTATACTATACATCCAAATATATATAAAATCAGAGAAAAGGAGCGGAGATGGAGTGTTTCCGCGTCAGTGCTTCTGGGTGTGATGAATCATTACCAGGCCTGAGAGGGAATCTTTAATGAGGACAAAACTGGGGACTTCATTTCACCAACAGTACCAGTAAAAAGTCTGGCCACAAGTTGGGATTTATTTTCTACATTCTAGACAGATGCTGGAGATTTCAAACCTATGAACTAACACAAATAACATTAGGTCATTAAATAGCAACAACAGTCAAGTGTTATATTAAGACATAAAGGTCAGCCATCATGGAACATCTTTTCAGTATTGTCAAGTGCATTTGGAAAACGTGTCAAGCACCATGATGAAACTGATTCTCATTAACACCATCCCAGGAAGGCAAAACCAAAAGTTACCTCGGCTGCAGTAGAGAACGTCATTTAGTTACCAGCTGTAAAAACAATCAGACCGTCAGATTAGATAAGTGAGTACACTCATAGAGTCATTACACGCGATTACACTTCATTTTATTTTTAAGAAATGTAATTTTATATATATATATACATTTTTAGACATTGATATGGGCTGGGACTCCAGTGTGCATTTTTAAAACTAAAATGTAAGAATGAATCAATTAATTACAAAAATAGTCCCTTTTTAAATACATTATTTTCCCAATTCTTGCATTGGCCAGGGCTTAAACAAGCCAGTTATTTATTTATTTTTTTTCTCCAATGTGACTCCACATAAGAAGAGTCTGTTGTCTGGAGGGACGTGGTTCAGCAGTAGCTTATTTAGATAGACACTGAAATGGCACGTTTGGAAAAGGAGTGAAATAAAACAGGCGTGCTCAGACTGCAGGCAAAATGATCTGTCAATAGTATCATTTGAAATTGATCAGATCAGATTTGGCTCTGTTCAGACTGACAGTCCAAAACTTTGTCAACTTTGTCAACCTCTCTGCACTGGCTGCTGTGATAATGACACCAGAGGCACAGATGAGGCACATTATGTCTTAAGGTATAACCCTGCTTCAGTACAACCCCTCTAGCTTTCCATGTACGGATGCATTCCTCCCAATGCGCTATCATACAATTCACTCCGTCCTCCATACTGTGAGTAAGAGCCAGACACTCTTCCTGAAAACATGATTTTAACTTAACCACATGGAAAATTCAAGGATGAGCCTTTTCAAAAAAACATTGCATTTCAAAAAACCACATGTGTGAAGATGTGAAAAGTTTTCTCAACACACGCTCAGTTTAATGCAAACACAGTAGCTTAGCTTAACCTAGAGGTCTAGAAGGTCCCAGGCTCAAACCCCACCACCACCTACTGTAGCTGCCCCTGTTGGGCCCTTGAGAAAGGCCCTTATACTTCACCTTCTCAGATGCATAATAAGATAAAAAATAAAATGTACAGTATGTTGCACTGGATAAGGGAATCTGACAAATGCCAAAATATAAATGAAATAATTGGTCACTACAGTATAAATGCCCATCTTCTCCTGCCTCTTACCTATTGCTTGGCAGCCGAATTATCAACAAGATGGAGAAGTACTGTAGATAATAACTGCTTTCATAAGGCTTGCATGTTAGAGCAAATAAGCCTCATTCACATCTTCACACACATCTTTCAAAAAGTCCCATTTTATACTGAAAAATTTACTGTTCTGTTACTTTCATGTAAAATATTTATGACACAAGTGATGATAAAAATGGATTCCACCATATTCAAGTCTTTCATTCTTTGAAAAATAAAGTAAGAACCCAAGAACACAGTCCAAAAGTAAGACAGACGTCATAATTTCTTTTTCATGTCCTAGTTCTAAGCTCTCACCTCTAAACCTACTCAAACCCATCACTGACCATTTTCCGTAAAAATCAAACATGTTCCCGAAGACCTCTGATCAATCTGAAGTGAGATTAGCAGGCTTACAATATTGACTGTTTGTTTTTCCTCCTCTCATGTTTCCAGACGTCTTCGATCAAGATTTTGACCTCAAACTTTTCTCACCTTACACACACACACACACACACACACACACACACACACACACACACACACACACACACACACACACACAAAGTGAGAAAGTAGCACACATCCATCTGAAGAAAACGTGAACCCTTGCACTTGCTCTCTGTTTAGTTTTAGATGGCTGACAGAGGGGGATTGTGAAATGTGGGATGTTGTGGATGTTGTGATGAGCAGCTGGATGATACGGCTCGGTGAAGGTTTTCATCAGAAAACAGCAAACACTCAAGATGGTCAGTGACGTGCCAAAACTTTGATTAAACCACATAAGTGTTTCCTTATCCTCAATATCGCCATCATCATCATCATCATCATCATCATCATCATCATCATCATCATCATCATCGCTTTCTTTTTTGGTTTAATGTAAGCAATGTTTGAGGTCAAGCTCTCTCATGCTAATTTCTCTCTGTTTCTTATTGTGCGATGTTTTTTAAATGTTTTCGTAAAACAAGCACTCGAGTCAGTACTTTTTTTAAATCTAACATCAGGGATCAAAACGGCTGCTTGATCTTGGTTTACACCCTCTCTCAGACAACAGCAAGCGTGAACGGTTTCTCACATTATCACATTCTCACTTTCTTTGAGTTGTGCTTTCCACAGTACGTTCCCTGAACTCAGCTTCAACTCGTCTCTTAATGACGATAAACAAAATGAATCAACAAAGCAAAGAACAGAACCAAAGCAAAATAGTCTTATTTTTATAAGAGCAATGTGGATTTTTGGGCACTTAAAAAAAAAAAAAAAAAAATATATATATATATATATATATATATATATATATATATATATATATATATATATATATATAGGTTTAAAAACTGGTTTAAAAAGCAGACACATTAAACTGTACATACAATTTAAACAATATATATCCAGCTGTTTTTATTGTAATGGTGGACAAGCTGAGCCCACCTGGCTCCAGCAGTGTGGAACATCTTACACTCCTCTTTACAAACCTTTGAAAAAAAAAGGGCAGAGCCAGAAGGGTGGCAGAAACAGGAATGGAGCACGATTCTCATCCCCCTGCTCATCAGAGAGGCACAGCAATCTTATTTTGCCCTCACCAGCGAAGAAGCAGATTACAACCAGCTAAAGAGTGAGATTCTAGCCCGTTGTCACCTATTCAGCTGCCAGGTGGCCACTGAGCTTCACCACTGGTCAGGGCTCAGCTGAAACACCTACTGTATACTGGATTGCCAGCCAGTGGTTTAACACAGAACTACTCTTGGCTCGCAAAGTCACCTAAAGAGTTATCATTGACTATGCCTTGCTCTCCCTCCTGAAAGAAGAAAGGTAGGTCATGGACATGAAAGCTCCCACCTCCCTGTGCATAAGGCTTATGCACAGACCAAAATCTTCCTGAGACTAACCCAGACATACCAATACTAAATCAGATAAGCTTCTTAATAATTCTGGTGGACACATGGCCGTGCAAACCTCTGTGTCACCGGGGTACATGGAGATCACCAGGAGGTTCCTGCTGCCCGCATAACAGTAAAGGAAAAGACAGACCTCTTCTTGCCGCCACCACCACCAACAAAGCAAATCTGCTCATCCAGTGTAGGTGGCCCAGATAAAAGATGATGGCCAAGATGAAGGTAAGCAGGTTCTCCTTCCAATCTGTTTCTTTCACCCAGTTGAATTGTCATAGTGTCCAAGACCAACGGTTCAATCTGGCTCTTCAATGACTTCAGACGGGTACCCATTGCCATAAGTGGACGACCTCATCAAGTGACTGGGGAAAGTCCTGTTCATCTTCACTATGGATCTGACCATGGAGTACTGGCAGGAGGCCCTCACACCAGGGCCACAAACAACCTTCAGCACAGAACACCGGCCACGTGCCACAGCCTACAAACATTGTCATTGACTAGTGTAGCTGGAAGACCACCTTTAACACCTCTAAGATGGAATTAAAGTAATCAGAAAGGCTGGGCTATTGGTGAATCCAAAAAAAAATGGCACCTGTGGCTAACCTGGGGTATTATTATTATTATTATTATTATTATTATTATTATTATTATTATTATTATTATTACCCACCATCCCGGTGTCAGCAGGGCCCTTTAAAAAGATTGCTAAACATTAGTACAAGTATGCTCTGGGTGAATGACTCATGGATCTCTTTCTGTGTTTCTAGTCCTATAGGCTCTGAGCACACCAAAGACTCTCCAACCCGGGGCAATCACTTGAGAAGGGACCCTTGCCAAATCTCGGCCCACTCCTCAGCTTCATTGCCTTCAGTCTAAGCAGCCCAGCTCGTCAACCTTTATTCATTTCTTTATGTGACTCATTTATTTTCACACATTATTTTTTTTTCCACATTTCATTAATTTTTATATGCAGTTTTATCTCTGGCATATTGCCCATGTGACATCAGAAACGTCTACTGAACGTCAGATATGTTACTTTTGGGCATAACAGAATGTCCTTACAGTGCACCTTTTTACATAAAACTATTACGTGCAAATGAATATATATAATCCAGAAAAATTTACTTATTTTTTGTTTTATTTTTTTGCATACGAGTGGATACAAACGAAGCAGACATTATAAAGCAGTGAAGATGAAAAGTTCACTTGGAAGTAAGTGATAAATAAAACACCAGCAAGGATGAAGTGCACATCCACGCTTGACTCCAGCACAATTCCCACACTTCCCACAATGCCCTCTGTCTTCCTTGGTCCTCAATAGCTTCACACGGTTCGGCTCCTGCAGGACGCTGCTTCATTACTGAATGGTGAATGAACTTCAAGCTGTTTCTCCCCTTTGAGTTCCTCAGTGTGCACTATTATAAAAACCTCAGGGCTCGCACCATCATCGTGAACAAACAAGCCGTGCTTTACACACACTCAGCTGATCATAAAGCATGCAAAGAAGGCACATAGTACAAATTTATCTGTATGCCTTAGGAAACGTGTGTGTGTGTGTGTGTGTGTGTGTGTGTGTG
>JAAGKR010008307.1:7819-31943 GCA_011419295.1 Clarias macrocephalus
TCATCCCCCCCCCCCCCCACCCAAAAAAAAAAAAAAAGTAGGGAGAGAAAGAGAAAAGAAAGAAAGCTGGAGGAAGAGCTGGGGCGAGGGACAGAAAAGCAGCTCTGTAAATATTTTAACTGCTTATTAAGATTTGGAGGGCACTACAAAGGGAGCATCTGTGAAGTAGGGAGCATGCTGAAAAGGAAACGATCCAGATGGTTCCAGGGAAATCCGATCCGCAGATGGAAAAAGGAGTAAAAAGCTTTATTTATTCATTTATTTTTTTATTTATCCTCACATTTATTGTTGTTCCAAGTTGGATGTTGTAAGACGAAGAGACTCCGGAGCGCTCCCCTTTCCTACCCGTACCCCCCCCCCCCCCTCCCTCCCCCTCTCCTTCAGTCTCTATCTCCGTGTAAGTAAGTGTGTAAGTGTGTGAGCTCTTTCTACGATTGTGTAAATTGAATCCCAGGTCTCTCAGGCTTGTGACGGAGGCCAGGATTCTCCTTGCAGCCCATAAAGTGAGCGCTGAATACCCTCGTTTGTTTATCTTCGCCAGACTCGGATGGTTCTGTGTCTCTTCGGGCTCGTCTTTACGAGCTGCCGCGGCCTGCGGTGCGCTCGGTAGACACGCAACATTCAGGGAGGGCCGATTCCGTCTCGGTGGCGGGGGGACGCACAGGGAGCCGGTGGAGGAAACAGGCCTTGTGTTTGCTTTTCTAACATGATGGCTGTCTTGTTCACCCACACCGATATTGATATAAATAAATGAATATAAGTTCAGTTTCAAAATTCATTTAATGATATAACGTGTCCTTCAAAACCTAGCAAAGCTCGATGCTCAGAGAGACAGAAAGGTGACCGTGTCTCGTATCTCATGAGATAATATGGAAAACATTTTACGGCTCTCGTTCTCTTTCTGTTCCCGCTCCCTCTGTCTCTCTTTCTCCTTCTTTTATCTGGTTTGGATTTTATTGGTCGCCGAGCTCCTGGGAGCTTCAGCCTAATAAAAAAAACAATCCACGGAAATTTTCCACTGAATGTATGCACTTTAGAGAGGAGGTAGGCGCGCGCTCTCTCTCCACGCCCGCCGTACACCAACACGGCGTCTAGAAGCAGCTAAAAATCCAGCATGACGGTGGATACCTTCTAACGTAAGGCAGGTGGTTAATTGAAGTATAAAGGTACTTTAAAAGGGATATTTCACAAGGCTTTCGTTTAAAGCATTTGAGTAATCTCAGTGATTGTACGTCAGCAATTAAGCAACACCATGAATAAGGAGTGGGTGAGAAAAAAATCTTTATTTTTTTGTTCTTTGTTTTCAAATGAAAATTCAACTCCAGTGTTGAATTAACTGCCATAATACAGAGTGTCTTCCATTAATACAAAAGTTACATCTTGGACTATTTCTCATTCCACAACATTTCCAACTAAGGCATATGATTTGGCTCCTGATCCTCTGATTTGTCTACAAAAATATACAGTCTGGCAAAACGCAGTATTGGTGCCGTTTATATATATATATATATAGAATACAGAAAATGTGTTTGCCAAAGAAACTACTTCTGAAATTTATGCGAGATAGAAGTGACCAATCTTGCTTCCCTAAAAATTTCAAGTTAAAAACTGAATGAAAAATGTTTTTAAAAATCTGGTGTAAGCTTCTAGAAGCGTATGACCTGTAAATCTGTAGTGTCCGTAACCATGTCAAATTCATGTTGCAATATCTTAACAATTTTTAATTTTTGTAAACATTTTTAGATTTACGTCTTTTCATGTGAAATCTAAATCGGCCAAGTTTCATCTGAAAGACCATTAAGATCATTGAAAGATTGGAATTAAAAGAAGCTACGGACACTACAGACATAAAAGGGCATGGAATTGTAGTTACTAAATGTATTTCTTTGTAGCAATGTGTTAAAATCTGTGTGTAAAATTTCAATGTGTAGCATATTTACGCAATAAACTAAGCTTAGATTAAGAGATAGAAAGCATTAAGTATTATGAAAAATGGTGTTATATGATCTGAAAATTCACTTGTTCACTGGGTGAGACACTTTTTAGCACCAATACCATGTTGTAGACATGTAGAACCTGACTTTTAAGAAACTTCTGGTCAATATTTAGAGCTGCCAATAATTTCAACACCCAGATTTTTGAGTTGAAACATTATTATTATTATTATTATTATTATTATTATTATTATTATTATTATTATTATTACTTAAAACAAACAAAAAACAAACTGTTCCCATGAGCACAATATATGGTTAGAGCTAATTGTAAACTGTGAGTACTTTATTCAGTCCTAGTACATTTTTCATTTTTAAGTATTTTTTCTTATTTTTGTTACTTTTTTTTGTCAATTCTATTGCAAAGCCTCTAATATCCAGAGCACAATCTTGGATCTTTATCCCATTTAATACATCACGGTTTTATAACGCTCTGGTTCTGTGCAATTTCAAAATCAAACTCATAAATGTGTCACATATAAAGCATAACTGAAGGACAAACCTTCTGGAACCTTACATCATACTCTGATGTAAAAATTCAGTCTATATTAAAATATTTACAGGTGAGAATCATAAGTAATGGAATCGAGGCTGGTGATGCCAAGCTGAAGTGATGCTGGAGGAAAAACTGTTCAGCCCTGTTCAGTTCAGTTCTGTCAGGTTTTGGCCAGAGAACAGAGTTTTACTTTTAATTTATTAATTTATTTATCAGGGGGGAAAAAAAAGAGTCTGAAATCCAATACAGACTACAAACATTTTAAAAGTCGTTCTTTTAAAGTTTCTTTTTTATGCTTTATGTTATTGATTCATGGGCACAGAAACTATCCCCCACCCCCACCCCCACCCCCACCCCATGCCCCCGGTGCGCTAACCTCAGTGCATGTTAGGTGGCCGTTCACTGGACCTATTGTGTGTAAATAATCCAATTAACACGACGTCACCATAGTGTCAGACTCGACCATTCATCATCTAATCTGCACCTAATCGACTTCGCTGGACAGGCCCCAGCAGCTGCACTACACACACACACACACACACACACACACACACACACACACACACCCCATACATATATTCATAGTTCATACATTGAGCTGGTTAGCACAGAATCCCTAAGGGCATATGGAAAGAACTGAAGGGGAACTGAATATGAACACACATGACACATTAAAGGGAAAACCACCATAAGGTGTGCAAGGTGTCGAGAGATTATGACAAAACTTTCCTGAAAAATATCTCATGCAGTAATGAACACCGCTGTTCTAAGATATATATTTCTGCAGCTGCTGGTGGTGGTGGTGATGACTGTCGCTCTTTATCACATTATTACAAAATCTCTCTTAAGTATTCAACAGGGTCGAGATCTGGTCAGAACGAAGGTTTACATCATTTTCATCATCTTCTAAAACCATGTTGTATGATGTAAACCTAGTGCATAGGGGTGGAGTCCTCCTAGAAGAAGCCACACCCATCAGGATTCTAAGAAATAAGAAAATAAATAGGATAAATAAAAATATATATTTTTATATATTTCATCTTGCAGAACTGCTGCTTGTTGCATGTTCTTGTTTTTTTGCACCACCTTTTTGTAAACTAGGACGTGTGAAAATCCCAGAGGTTCAGCACTTTTTAAAATACTGAGATCCACTTGTCTGGCAGCAACAACCATGCATGGTCAGGATGATCACATCTGTTTTCATCAAACGATGTTTGATGTGAACATCTACTACACATACTCGAACTGTACCTGGACGACTTTGTACACTGCACTGCTGCTACTTGATTGGTTGATTGAGTAACAGCATTAAATGTTCAAGATTATGCAAGTTTCTAAAAAAAAAAAATAAAAAAAATAAGTGTATATATATTTCAGATGCTTTTGCAAATATGGGAATAGCAGCATTGTTTTGGAGGGTTTTTATTTTGTTTGTTTTTTAAATGCTCCATCCTGGAGACCCCCTTGTACCCTTTTTCCTTTAAACACATCTGCCTTGAATCATGAGTTAATTACTAAACCCTTTATGGCTTGTTTTTGAGCAAGGACCCACTAAAATGCCAATTACACGGAGTCCACAAGAACGGACTTCTTGGAAGAGTAGGGCCCGGAAGTCTATTACCATCAGGAACAAATGCATGAGCTTATTGAGCTGTTTATTACTTAATTGTAGGTTATTTCGAATCAAGACAAATATACTTTCATGCTAGTTTGGGGGAAAAATCTATATGATATTAGGTCATTAAATGTTAAATCTTTAATATCTTAAGTATGTACCTAAAATGTTCCTTTTTGAGGACGATTGGCTTCAAAAAGTTTATATACTGTACAACACAAGCATATTGCTCGGGGCAATCATCTTTAAACTTGTGACCAAAAAACAAGGTTTTCAATGTGTTTTGTGTTAGTGTCATTACCTTTTTATTAAAGCAGATAAGAGTAAATCCTTTTGATGCAATTAGTGGAGCATTATATAATCCTGCTTTGGAGAAAATTGGATTAGTTTTCTCCTAATGGCTTAAATAAGTGTTCTTGGTCGAGATCGCAAAGCTGTGGATCCATACAGTATCGTGTCGAGAGACGTAAAGTAAGCAAAGTAATTATTATATCGAATGTATGTACAATTATTAAACCTTCAGATAGATAGATAGATAGATATACTGTCATTGCACAATGAATACAATGGAATAGAAAAAGGAGTAAAGGAGAACGGTAAGAAGAACAAATACAAAATGTACAGTACAAGGGGTGTTCAACTTAAACCAGGACTTTTGATTGAAAAGAGCAGTTATGGACTTAAAACTGCTTTATTTCTCGATATAATCCCCTGCTACACTAACGCACTCATCCCAGTGTTTCACTAGTGCTTGGACACCATCAAGGTAGAAAGTTTTCTCAGCACGTCAGAGCTATGATCTGGCTGCCTGCTTTACATCTGGATCCCTGGCCTCTCAGGAACTCCTTTGATGACCCAAACATGTGGAAATGTCTTGGAGTGAGGTCAGGACTGTACACGGAATGTGGCAATAACGTCCAGCTGAGTTCCTGTACTGTGCAAGTGGTGTTGGGTAATTATTGTACGTACAGTTCATACAGACAGATGTGTCTATTTCGCAAGTTGGCGACACGTTATCTGACAAATTTTCAAGGATCATGCGTTCCACTTGTTGAATGTTCATGAGAACGAGTGGAGTCGTCATTCATGTATGGCCTTTGTTAAAAAGTTTGCAGCCTTCAAATGTTTTACTCTTACAGTGCAGCTCATCACTGTACCATGCATGTAAAGTCTTCTGTAAATGTCAATCACTTTTACGCCTAAGTCCCGATTTTGACTTGAACATGTCTTCAGATAATACTGTCCAACTGATATATATAAAAAAGCGGATGAAATAATGCAGTTAACAAATATTGCACATATAAAACTGTGATTCTGCAGTTTTACGCCCTGTAAATATAAATCTAAAAATGCGAATAAAAATAAGAATATAAAATTAAGAAATAAGAAACTTGGATATTGCACTTATGTGAATTTTTCTAAAAAAAAAAAAAAAAAAAGGCAAAGAAATGTTCATTCTAATGTATAAACACATAGCAATTATAATAAGACTAATAAAAATGAAAACATTTATTCAGAGTTATTTGGATAAGCCCAGAGTTCTGGTGTACTTTAGTTAAACTCTGTTTTTTACTATGTTGGTACTCAAACTAATGTAAAAATAGCTCTATAAAAGAATTAAAAAGATTCTATAAAAGGTTAAGGTTAGACCTAAAATATGAACAGTCAGTAAACAAGTTTATTATTATTATTATTATTATTATTATTATTATTATTATTATTATTATTTTAACAGCACTAGATGACAGAGTGAGACGAATTCTCTCTAATAGTTCAAATAGTCATTGTGAAACCCGACACGTTGGAATAAAGGACGGCATGATCACTGTAAGTAAAGGGAAATATGGCTAGTGGCAAGTTTGGCTCATTTCCTAAAAGGTCAGAGGGGTCACATATAGGTGTAGTGAGGTGAAAGGTAAAAATGGAGGTCTGTGAGGGGGTTTGGTTCCCAGCTGCTACAAAGTTCTTGGGTCAGTGAAACATGAAACATGGATAAACATCAGAAACAGATGCAGCTAATGAACACCGTGCACCATGAGGTCTGTTTAATTTATGCCTGGAAATATATGAGCAAACTCCTCGAAGAAAGAAAACGCACAAATGAACGAAACAAAACGCATGCTCTTTCTGATGAATAGTCCATTATTTAAATATCTGGCGAAGAAGACTAGAAAGAAGACAAAATAAACTAATCCACCCACTTGTGAAAAAGTCCAGCGCTCCAGCATCAACCAGAGGCGATTTTTCAGTATTTAGTGCTACCCTGGCATACAGGGAGTGGTGATCTTCTAACAAGTGGGTCTGAAGCGAATGACGGCAGCAGAAGCGATTGGCGCAGAAGGGTGAAAACAAGCCCCCCAGATGCCACGCTTCTCCTGAGCCACAAAACCCAGCTGGACGTTTTATGACCAGCCCCTGTCCAGATGCCCACCATCACAAAGCAGCTGGTCATAGATCTGATTCATGTACAACACAACTACTCAAGCCGATTTTTATCATCATCTCATTTATATATACAGATATATAGTAGGATGAAAGATTGCACAGCCAGGACAGCCTGATCCCATGCAAAATTAATAGGATTTCGAACACTTTCACCAACCCCATTTCTATTGTCTGAAACTTTCAATTAAGCTTTAGGTATATCCTTATTTAACTACAGACAGATTTCCTGACTTTAAAAGTGAGGGGAAACTTTGATCATGCATCTTGGAGGTGGAAGTAGATTTTGACAGTCAATTGTTCCAGCTGCATTGAGGGACACATTATTGCAGTGTTACTTGTCTAGCACTTCACAATATATATTGTCACCAAGAAGCTTTAAAGTAACCATCTGATGGAGATTCCGCGTCCTTAATGAACAAGCCAGAGACAACACTGCCAAGGATAAACTCCGGAATCCACATGGAGGAGAAACTTGGAGAGGATCCAGGGTCAAACACTGACAATCAAACAAAGACCACTCTGTTGGTCAAACCTTTGTTGTGAAGGAAAGATTAGACATGCAAAGACATCTATTGGGCTTGGGTTGTATTGGGAAATGACATGTTGGCCAGTTTTGGTTAGTTTCTGAGTGGTGTGTATCCATTAAATGTTTGCAACAATAATATGCAATCAAGAAAAGACAAATTACAGTTTTTTACAAATTGGCAACAGGTCATCAGCATATAAGACAATCCACAAACTATATGTAAAATGGCGAATGGATCGGGTCACTTTGACTGATAAGTGCAGCGGTTTTATGCTAATTGCTTAGTGGTGTGTGTTCAACAAGGATAACATACCATAACATATGGAACTGGTATAAATTATACAAATCATGGCCTAGCTCCATGTTCAGATCAGGGGGATGATATTTGTACTTGTTTTGGTTAAGTACCGTTGGATGCTTGATGGAAATGGAACAAGGATACAAACTTAAGTAAATGCTACCAATACAACTAACAGTGAGAGATACAATCACGTCATGACAAATGATTTTCCTGGTATCAGATTGTTTTGAAAAATAATATTTGTGACCATTTTGGGCAGTTTTTAAACACCTGCTGGCCCCAACTGTAGTGACTAAGGATACCACAGTGAAATGATATTGGACAGATTCTGAATGTAAAAATAACAATTGGTTGTTTATTCTGACGACCCACCGGATGCAGTGGTGATATGACACATTAATGACTGAGCACTGGTTTAATGCTGGATTGTCTTTAACTGATCAGGTAAGTACATATGTGCTTTATGGATTTGTTACCAAATGACAAAGCCATTAGCATACAACAGGGTACAGAAAAGTCATTTTGAAATTTGGGGTACACAAGTTAAATAAATAAAATTACAAAAACAATCTACTTCTTTTTTATAGAACGAACAGCGGTTAAAGTTAGTAAATGAAGAGTATCATATTTAAACAAATAATTTCATTAAAATCATAAAGACTCCATAACTAAATGTATCAGTGTACAGTCAATTGATATACTCAATGAGAATGTGATATTAAAGATAAAATATTTGGTATGACTTCACACCTTCAGAGTCAAGGGTTCAAATCCCACCTCTCTTCTGTGGCATGGAGTTTGCATGTTCATGTACCTTCAGGTTCTCCAGTTTCTCAGTCCACAGGCATGTGTGTGTGTGTGTGTGTGTGTGTGTGTGTGTGTGTGTGTGTGTGTGTGTGTGTTACGCAGAGTTACGTTAGTTAGTTGACAAAACTTTTGTGGACATTTATACATTAATATGTTTAAATTATTTAAATGAAAAAAAAAAAAAGTTTAGTATGTAAACTGAAAAGAAACTAAAGAATAATGCTAATAGGTATTATGGATTATTTTAAAACCAAGAAAACCTCATTTGCCAAAAGTATACTGTGTACATGGCACAGATGGTCTAAATTATGAAAACTTTCACGTCAAGTTATAATGTTTGTGTGATATTATAACATGCTTTTACTTAACAGGTAAAATATGATATTGTGCGAAGTGGTGCGAGAAGTGTAGGACAAGCATAAAAACAGAAGACTACAAGAAACAGAGAATACCACCACTTTGCTTTAAAACTTTTAACTAGTTCTTCTACCACAGTTGAATAATGATATAATATCTACCACTAGTCTAACATGCTAGCCAAATCTCTTAACTTGATCTCCCTCAATTCGCTCAATCCGTCTCTCTTACTGGCCGATTCCCACCCCTTCAGAGCTCAGCTGAAGTGAAACCTACCCACCTCAAGCATGGGAGTGTTTGTGTGAGAGGGTGCGTGTCTGTGTGTGTCATGGCATGGCAGCATGTGATAAAAGAACCAATAAAGGGGCACTTTTATGACAAGCGAACTCCCACAAAAGGCTACGGTCGGTGGGGCCCCATTGCCTCTTCTTGGAGCTCGGCTTATTAATGCGTCAGCTCCGTGCGAGAGTCTGTGCCAAAGACATATTTCAATCCCTGATCAAACCCCTCCACTACACCCCCCTTCAACAAATAACACTGTTTTGAAAATGATTTCCAGGGTGCTGTCGGTTCCCATAGCGATGACATTAAATGAAAAGAACAGAGGGAAGGAGGGAAAAATTATAGCGGGTGATAAAGAGGCATTGGTATAGGATGACACGCTGACTCTTTCAACGGTCAGCCGTCCGTATTCAGTGTGCAGAATGTGGCATTTCTAACAAGTTAGCAACAAGCGCACGTTACGAGCGGAGTTACACACCGGCTCTTACGTCCACAAACAATAGAGAACATTTAAAGACAATGAAACCTAAAACCTCATAAACTTGTTCATACATGCACCTTTTAAAAAATGTATTGCTTTTGTTGAACGTCAATGGCGCGGCATTGTGTCATAGAGGTTCTCATATTTAGGGTCATGCCAGGGAGAAATCACATGCAAACACACCTGGGAGAGAAAGAGTAAGTCTTTGTGATGACTCATGTGAATGCAAAACGTATTTGAGTGTTTGATAAATGTTCATCGTTGGCTTAGAAACAGTGTGTAAGGTTGAAGAAATGTATGAACATCTTATGGTGATGGATCACTGATTGGTAGAGATTTACAACAGTCCTTAACCTTCCTCTTTATTAAAAGGAGGATTTGTGGGAATCTAATATGTACTACATACTGTAAGTATTGGCTGGAGAATAGCTGGAAAATCTCCTGAATATTCCTTTAATTTGGAATTTCTTCTCTGTTCATATTGATTTTAGCTTCTATCAAACTTCAGCTTTGTTTATTGTTGTTTTTTGTTTGTTTTTGTTTTAGATTGGTATAATTTATAAACAGAATTGTGGCAAGAAAAATCTTAAATCATAAAAAAAAAAATCTAACCCAGAATCACATAAAGTCAAACGTAAAATCTTAGTCCGATCAATTGACTATGAGCTTTTTTTTCTTGCGTATATGTAGCAAAGCAGTGATTAGAATCAGGTGTGTCTGATTAGACATGCGGAGAGGATGGTAATAGGTCACCTGACATAGCAAGCTTGCGAGGCCTTGTAGCTAAGGATTCTGGGAAATGGAGTTTGTGTGTAGAAAATGGGTTGACGTGACAAGTTAAATTCTATCTCATTGAAAGTAAGGAAATGTACAAATACCACTACTTATAGCTTTATTTTTTATTTTCTGCAACTATTTTTTACTTTGATAATTTAAGTACCATGCCAAAGTCTTGGCCCACCCCTCTTTTCTTCCTATTTTGCTTCCAGATGTACTAATTAATGTACTATTAAAGAAAAGTTCTCCAGGCTTCCTGGAGGACTTTTTTTTTTATCTCTCACTTTCAGTCCCGTCTCTGTACCTGAGCAGTTTCACAGGAATGTTTTTTGTTTGTTAAGCCACACAGTGACCTATGAACCTTTAGAGCATAAAAAACTTAAGACATGAACCAGTGAGAAACAGGTGCAGATGATGACAGACGATCAGGCTGGTGATTAGTGTACTGCTGATGCTGAGTGCTGTGGTTGGAATAGATGAGAGGGGAAATGAGTTTGCTGCTGAGGTTGGTACGTAAACAACCAATTTTTAAATTGTATCTTTAGCCACTTTTGTACCTTTTGCCCATTACTTGAATTAAATCTAGCCATTTAATTTAATTGAATGATGTTTAATATGAAGCAATGGGGGGAGGGGTTCAAGAATTTATGCACAGTACTGTATATTATTATGTCAAAGATTTTAGCATTTAAGGTAGTGGATCTTTATGGAAAGTAAGATTTTCTATAGAAATACTGTTAAATTTCACATTTGTATATAAATGTTAAAATCACACCTTATACCCATAACTATGTTGAACATGGAAACAAGGTTCTTAAAAGTGTAACAAAGACAGAAGCTCAGTTACCACAATTCAACATGATGAAACACACTATTATACAGCTGCACTGTTGACATTTTTATTCTGGTTGATCAGAAGGTTCTGACTTTTTACTGTTTCTATAGTAGGTCCTAACAAAATCTCTAACGGTGGAAGCTAACCAGAATTAAAGAGTTTTTTTTATTTATTTATTTATTTATTTATTTATTTGTAAAAGGAATCTCTAGTGTTGAGGTAAAACTGTTCCTACAGAAGATAGTAAGACCAAGAAAGTCATTGATTATTTGTAATATGACAAGCTCATTTTTGTTGTACTTTCAAGGAATATAAAAATCTATATGTTTTATTATTATTATTATTATTATTATTATTATTATTATTATTATTATTATTATTATGTGTCTTAGTGGTTAGCTAAAATCTAAAGGGGTGTGGTTTGAATCTCGCTGGTCTGTGTATGTGTGTGTGGGGAGCTTGGATGTTCCTTGGTGGGTTTCCTCCAGGTCCTCTTGTTTCCTGCCACAGTCTCAAGACCTGAGATGTATACTGATTGATGTTTTCAAACCACCCATACTGTGTGACTGGGTGTGTGAGTGTGTGTCTGTGTGACTGGGCCCTGTGGGTGTACCCCACCTTGTGCCATGAGTTCCTTGACACCTTCCAAACACCTTCCTACCCTATACGGGGAAAGTTGGATGGATGGAATAGTTGGAAAATCACTGGAATGGTGTATAAAAAAATAATGCTATTAAAAAATAATAAACATAAGGATTGTATGAGTAATAGTAAGCATATTGGCATCCCAGCATTGACTAGTTTTCTCTAACATCATGCACACACTTTTTCTTTATAATTATTTCATTCACTTAATTGCCATTTGTATTAATATACTATATATAGGATTATCCGCTTGGTGGTGGAAAAGTCATGAATGTTGAAGATCGGCTGGATAGAAAAACTTTTCATACTGAAATGACATTTTGAAGTGTGGCCCAGGCATGAGAAAAAGAAAGTGCGAAACTATGGAGACGCTCATACATCCCAGATTGGGTCATTAACCATGTATCACACTCCAGACTGTGTGGAATGTAGCACACAATGACATTCACTAGCAGCTCTTCTCTGGCGAGGTTGAGCTTTCCCACAATAATTTGTTCTGCTATATTAATGCTCATGTTGAGTTTAGACTCACAGACATATGTTTGGTCTTATACTCTCTCTCTCTCTCTCTCTTTCTGTCTCTCTCCGAATCTCTTAGGCAACGATCCAAGCCAGCCGTAGGGGCAGAGTGCAATAATTTGTTCAGCATTCTTCTAACGTCTTACTCACAGTTATGATTTGTATTGTGTGAGAGAGGGACAATGAAGCCCTGTCCTCCGGAGATGAAAAGCCAGAAGTATTTTGTCATTCTCTGGCTCAGCGCCAGAACGCAGGACCCCTCTGTAGAGGCTTTCGACGATGTGGCGCTTTTTTTTTTTTTTTTTTTTTTTTTTAATATAATTACCATTTTCATTGGATTTTTATTTCATGCCAACAAAAGGCCCATCTGCTGGGGGCCATGCTGTAGCAGGGGCCTGGATTGGCCAGAGACAATACACACATGGGATCAAAGAGATTCATGTCCTGAACTCACACACACGTGAACATATACACCAATCCACTTCAAACAAAACTTATTCAACCATGGATGCTCTTTCAGTCGGTCTCTTTTTCCTCAAAGAGTTTTCTTCACCAGGCTAAACCAATAGCTTGAAACAGAACAAGTCTAAATGTTCTGACTGTAGCTTAAAGGAGCAATCATAACACTGCTAAAGGTCAATCCTTAGGAAATACAATAAATGATGATGATGAAGAAGAAGAAACAATACTGTATATAATTGTCGTATCAATGATTCCTACAGACAAGAATGTCAACACTTTACCTGCACTGAATAAAGTAAGGGGAAGAAAATGTTACATTTACATGGAAATCCACATTTTAATGGAATTTGCCAGGATGTTAACACCAGCAAGTACATTTTATTTATTTATTTATGTATTTATGTATTCATTTATCTATCTATCTATCTATCTATCTATCTATCTATCTATCTATCTATCTATCTATCTATCTATCTATCTATAATGTATTTGTAACCATGATAAGTCAAAATTATTATTTACAAGCTAATGAAAAGTGAACTTAATAATTTTACGTCAGAGCATCCCATGTAAAATAGTAGTATAAACTCCATAGATGTGATACGCTTGTCATTCAGTGTCATCAACGGTTTTCATTTTATTGCCACATAGCGTTGCTGAGTCTAGACATGTGCGACTGGAGCGACCCCAGATCAAAACACTGTCTCCAGAGGCTTGTACAGTGGACACTATGCATGATGGGAGCATCGCTTCATGACCTTCCCTTCTTACCCTCATCACTTCATCACTCTGAATCTGGACTCATCAGATCACATGATCAGAGAATCTTTATACTCATTATAAGTATAAAGTATTTATTAGTATAAAGTATTAAATATAAAGACAGTAATTATTCCATTCAATTAATTCCAGCATCTGTCTCATCAGTTGTTGTTTTTGCTTGATGCAGGGCAGGGCAGTGTTTATGCCACCTATATATATATATATAATGTATATGTGATACCACCTGTAATACTTAATAATCATTAATTATTCATTTGAATCTTGAATCTTGAATTGCAGGTCTCTCCGTAGGGATCATTCAACCCTTGCAGTGCACAAAATGCATCATTCCATTATTTTCAAGTAATATTTTTAAGTAATATACATTATCCATGCCTTACTATACCAAATTGATTATTTCTATGTACCTTTATGCGATGGCACTGTAATTTGCCTTAGCTTTGCCTTATCACTCTGTCGCTATGCTGTATCTAAAGACAACAAAACATGTAAAACATTAAAAATCATATAATCACGTAAATGGGACCTGGGCTTAAGGCAGTAGGTACCTAACAAAGAAGGGTATGGGAATCATTCCTCTGGCCAATCCAAACTGCTATTCAAGTGACTCTCTCTCTCTCTCTCTCTCTCTCTCTCTCTCTCTCTCGCCCTGAACATTCCTGCTTTTATCATTTTGAACCTAATTTACATGTTAATTGAAGAATTTATGACAATTACTTTCCACAAATGAATGTTTTATATGTTTTATTGACTGAATTCAGTGACTTCCGATAGACTTCTTTGAAAGCTGCTGTATGCTGTCTGTAAATGTGTTAATTTCAGTACAAGGCATGTTGTGGTTATCAGAAACAAACTGGAAGTAAACTGTTAGACACTTTACTTTTCTGACAGGTGCTTTAACAGATAGTTTTCAATCCTGTGCTTCTTATCAAAGGGAAGGAAGAAAACTGTCAGCCACAAATGGCCCCTGGACAAGTCAAGAAAATAATTATAATCAGAAATATAGGAGCAAACAGATGAACGAACATACATTAGTTTGTGCTGAAAACCTATACAGAGGTGGAAATTATTCTTTATATCTGTGGGGAAAAAAACATTAAATAATAAAATCATAACAAAAAGTCTGAATTTATAGAATTAGATTTGTGATTTGTGACAAAAAAGCAAAGAACAAAAATTAAAGAAATAAACAAAAATTAATAAATTGAAAGTGCATAAAAAATTTCATCATTTTGTAAAGATGTAAAATATCAGTGTTTTTTTTTTCTTTTTCAGTATAGAGGACCTCATTGAGGACACAGCGCTTTGAGCGCAAGTCCCACCTACAGTACCAACAACCGGCCAATGAGGACAGAGACTGTCAGACCCACCCCGTAGCTTCTGACCAATGAGTACTGCGCGAGTGGGTGGTACATTTGTGCCAGAACTCGGAAAACTCAAAAAAAATAATAATAATAATTTTTTTTACACTTCATGCCAGTTTTTGTTTGCAATTACTTTTATTTACTTTTGGTTAATTCATTTTAGTGTAATGCTTTTTAGTCTTCAGTGGTTAAGGCATTGGACTACTGACCAGAAGGTGTTAGTTCAAAGTTCAAACCCCACCACTGTTACCCACAAGTTGCCCCTGTTGGTCCCTTGAGCAAAGCCCTTAACCCGCAGATGCAAAATGAGATAAAAATGCCAGTCGTTCTGGATAAGGATGTTTCCTAAATGCTGTAAATGTAATAAAATCTTCTTATATATAAAGGGCTCCACTTTTGCTGGTATTTCTGCATGATTCATTTTTATACACCCAAAATGGGCTTCTCGCTGCTTGTGATTGGTACCAAAGAGGGGAAAAAACATAATTAGATGAACTGATTCATCAATCTTGGGAACACGAAAGAGAAATAAAATTACACAATTGATGCACGGAATACTGATGTGTATGATGTACGAAACATTTATTTTTTATTTTATTCTTTTTTTTTTTTTTTTAATCAAATAGACCTGATTTTATCACTGAATTTCAGTAGCGACTGCTTGAGCAAGCGAAGCTTTCGGATGCGATTGGACAGGCTGCAGCAGACGTTCACGTGAGCACACATACACATGGAAACATACATGTAATACTTTGATTATAGCCCTTCCTGAACCATTAGTATTTACTCCCCCCCCCCCCTCTCTCTCTCTCTCTGAGGTCGTATCTTTGAGGGTTATCAAGCGGTTCATTGAGAGGAGGCCTGCTCTCAGCAGGAGGCAGGTGAACAAAGTTAGTGTGAGGCGGCTTCCTCTCGCTGCTCTCACTCACTGCTAATTAGCTCTGACTGGGTTTGTTTAAATCCTTTGAGAGGGCGAGCAAGATTCAGCCAGAGAGAGAGAGAGAGAGAGAGAGAGAGTTACACATATGTATACATTCTCCTCTCTGGTGGTCTCAGTTCATTTCCCCAGTCAGCAGGAATATTCATCCACACACACACACACACACACACACACACACACACACACACACACACACACACACACACGATATGAGATCAAGCTAAATTAGCATGCTAGGCATGTTGCATGTACAGTACTGCCATGCTAGCAGTGTATATATAGACTTTTTTTTTTTTGTCGTCATCTGTCATCACCAATCGTCTGTTATCAATGTGTTGAAAAAACAATAAACAAACAAATTAGAAAGAGGAGAGAAAAAGAATAACATTTTAAGCATACAATGTGTTCACAATTTTCATCAAAACAGGAATATTTTGAGAAAATAAAAAAGATTCTTTTTGAGAGAAAAAAAAGTTTTACTCACTCACTCATCATCTATACGCTTTTCCCTGTATATACAGTAGAGTCACAGGGGGCTTGGAGCCTATCCCAGGAGACTTAGGGCACAAGGTATGGTACACCCTGAACTCCATCACAGGGCACAAACACACTCAATGGGCAATTTGGGAGTATTTATTAGCTGAATTTACATGTCTTTGTACCATGGGAGGAAACCCAGCAAACACGCGGAGAACATGTAAACTGACCCGCGGCGGGAATCAAACCTAAACCCTGGAGGTGCATGGCGACAAAGCTAACCACTTAGCCACCATGAAAGTTTTAATCGTGAACCAATTGTAAGAGGCTGTGATGCTGTTTTATGTTTCATGAAATTTTCTTCTCCAAAAATGGTTTTCAATAATTTTATTTTAACGTTACCATAACTTTACCATTTATTATTTATTCATGTAAAGTGAAGAAATCAATGTGCAAAGTCATCATGTCTTATCTACGGCTCATCAAACGGAGCATTTTTCCAGCCTTCCTGCAGTGAGATGTTTAATGGCTGCTGACGGAAGCAAAGAAAGGGGAAAAAAAGTGAGTTTGTAAAAAAAGCAGCAAATTCCACATGAGGTTGTTTGCCTTCTTGTGCCATCTCGTCTCTTAAACTTCCTCCCACATAAACCGGGCACGTTAAGGCGAACGGTCGAGCAGGATTCGATTAGCATGTGTCCGTACCGCGTCTTTCATTCTTATCGCCACGCTTCGCCTTGTAGCGCTAAAAAGGGATTCCTTGTAAATTTTATTGCTGTTGTGTGAAAAAAGGCTCCCGTGGAAGAGGCTGTAAAATCACACAAAAGAGATCCAGACGCATCTCTCTCTCTTTCTCTTCGCTCTCTTTCTTTCTTTAACTCTGCTTTGCTCGATCTAGGTGTCTTCCTTCTCCTTCTCTTTTTTCAGCCACACACTTACACACTGTACACTTCTACACACGGTCACGATGCTTGGTGCTGTGGCCAGTCTGGTTCCAGTTAGACACTCATTAAGAAGATCTTACAGCACCAGCAAATAGCTTCCTGTCCCGAGTGCTTAACGCTGCTGGTAGGAAATGTCCTGGGCCGTAAAGGGAGAAACCGACTTCCTGAGCATTTTTAAAAGTTAGCACCGAGGCACTCTGCTGCACGGTCCGACCCGCCACCTCGGCCAATCAAACCAGACCCTTCCTGACCTCCGGCCAATCAGACGGGACCTCGTCTGACCCAGGCGTGAGACAGGCCGCTGGAACAGGTGGTGTCCATTTAGCGGCAGTGAGCCGGACTTGAAGGGGCAGCGAGCCGCTCTCTTTCCTTTTCTTTTATCACAAAATGTCGCTGAGGGGAAAATGGAAAATGTCATTATCAGCACAGACTTTGTGAGAAACACATATGGAGGGTATTTTTAGAAGAATCGCGGAAACAGTGTCGCTAAAAGACGTCAAAGGGATCATTTTCACCTGAAAAACAAACCTTTGATATGACTTTCATTTCAGTGTCATACAGCACACAGCACCAGTCAAAGGTTTGGACACAAGTTTGGATTCATTTGCTACATTCTAGAGCAATACTGGATTTTTATCACTCCCTCATCATCTATTCCGCTTAATCCCGTATTTAGGGTCACGGGGGCCTGGAGCCTATCCCAGGCCGGGTACACCCTGGACACTGAACCAATCCATCACAGGGCAGGATTTTTATCCACGCTATAAAATAACAGGTATGAAATTATTTAATGAAGTAACATTATTTTAAGGAAAAAAAAAAAAAACATCAAGTGTAAAACCCATCAAGCCCTATGATGGAACTGTCTCTCATGGAGACCTTCCGATGAAAGCCAGACCAAAACTTACTTCTGCTGCAGAGGAGAAGTTCATTTAGAGTCACCAATCTCAGACCAATTAACAAGCGGCACCTCAGATTAGAGCCGTTATGAAGCTTTACAGAGCAGAAGGTTTGTGATTCAGTTCATAATTTTCGTCCCTGACTGTGATTCGAAGTCCAGCGTGTCAGTGCTCGAGTCAGTGAATCATTTTGATCGTGACCGCGATTTGCTGTGTCAGCGTTTGAGTCACTGAAACCTTTTACTCAAGAACAAGATCTGCTCTTCTACTACTCGGCGAGTCGGTGATCACTGGTTTATGTTGTATGTTCATCTGTAGCAATTCTTTTACATATTGGCCAAGTGAGTCATATTATTATGGGCTTAGCAAATCCCTCGAGTCAGTGAATCCTTTCATCCTGTTTTAAATGTATTCGTCTCCCATCCAGCAAACCAGGACGAGTCAGTCATATTCAGCCATCTGCATGATCTCCACGGTTTCAGGTCATGGAGCCGTGTTGGGACGGGTGTGAAAAATAATCGTTTTACCATCAGAGATATATCGTGATTATAGTACAAAATCAGTCTAAATGTGGTATGATCAAACTGAACAAATTGAAATTTTGCTCTCATGACATTGCTGTCACAGTGCCGGTCAAAAGTTTGGACACGCCTTCTCATTCAACGTGTCTTGTTTAGTGATTTATTGTTCTACATTTTCACCTACAGCAACAGTTCTGGAATAGTTCTTGGAAGAACAGTATTGTGTCAAGTGTGTTTGCAGAACCCATCAAGCGCCGTGATGAAACTGGCTCTCTTGAAGACCTTCCCAGGAGAGCGAGACCAAAACGCACCTCTGCTGCAGAGGACAAGTTCATTTCGAAGCCTCAGAAATCACCAATTAACAAACAGCACCTCAGATTAGCTCAGATGATGAAGGGTTAACACAGCATAAGTAGCAGATACATCTCGATATCAACTGTCCAGAGGAGATTCACTCATACTTTGGACGCCTTCAGTGTTGTTATACAATGTCGAAGGAAATTAAAATCAGGAACGACTATGGAATAAACAGGGGTGTCTAAACTTTTATTAATAAGATCAAAAAGACCTTCAACTTCGGTTGACTTTTTAATAAATATAATTTCTCATCTAGTCCTCGTGCATCTTTATAAGCGCTACCCTTAATAATAAATTATTTTTATTGTTAATTCTATACAGCCGGTAATAAAGTTGGATATGAATCATAGAATTCAACAGCCTGTTTTGTGAGACCTTCCTCTCCTCCTATCTTCAATTTCCTCATGATGTCTCGCAGTTCCCTACACGCATCATGCATTAGTCACGACACACATGCGTTAATATGAGTTAAGACATAATGAGGTAGACATAAATGTTTATCATTTTTAGATTGCACAGTCTGATGTGTCAGGATGTTATGGGCAAACGGGATACAAAACACTGTCTTATTTATACACGTAAAAGCGAGTAGTCATGAGTGGTTTAATGTTTGTCATGATAATTGCTTCCTGTACAGTATTTCTCAACATGATTGTGTAGATATTGTACATATTTACATTGCTACAACTAGACGGATCACAGATCTGAGTCAACTTCTAAGGCTTATACTGTAAATCATGTGTAGATTATACGATATGTTACAGCCTTTACACTGTATGCTTGCGCAGAAGCCCAATTCATAAAAAAAACAAAAAAAAAAAAAAAAAAACGAAGAGAATTTGATATCCAAACAAACTTTAATACTTATTACTTAAATCAGTGACATCTGTGATGAGCAACAAAGCCTTTCGTCCATTCTTGCTCCATGTTGCATTTTCACGCACTGTTGTCCAACCTTTCACTATGAGCCGCAACATTCGTTTGTCACACACCATCACGTGTCTATAAGCTGCTTCTTCATTTTTGCTTTCCGGGATTTAAATTTTTCACTTGCTGTAGTATTCTGGTTCTAGGAAGACAGTATAGCATCCATCCAAGCAAAACTGGCTCCTGCACAGAGAGTGTGTGTATGCAAGGTAGCAGGTGGATGTGATTTGCACCATAGAGAAATAAATGAACAAGTTGTGGTGTGGTGTTTTTTTTTTTTTTTATGTTTAAAGAAACGAATCACTTGAAAAAGTTTGAGATGGTCAATGAGAAGAGATTTTCTTTATGGATCCTCATCTGAATGAAGCTGCTCGTTTCTTCCAGCAAACTGTGAATGAAAAGGTTCCTGGTGATTTGTGCTTATCTTAAGTTTACAAAGTGAAAGTTCGTTTTCAAAGCACTAACAGTATCTCCTTCATTTATTCATTCATGCATGGACTACGCTGATCCAGACTAGGGTCCAAGGTCACATGCTATCATTCGTCAGAAGTAGTTAAGTTTAAAACGTCTATTTTTTTTTTTAAGGTGCAAATTATAACTGCCTAAGTATTATTATTTCTGACATCACATGGAGATCAGCCATCGAAAACTGAATTTCACAAACTTTGACAATGTTCGCTTTTCACCACGCCGGGATATGGAAATGTGGAGAGGAAAGAAACCCAGCTCCAGCCATTCATCAGTGTCTCTAGTGTAAACACACTCAGCTCCGTGCTGGAGATTAGCTCTGATGAAACCAAAACAAAGCCGGACACGCTGGATTTATTAGCACTGTTAGCGTTAGCAGCCTGGAGCCACTAGCACTTGGCGTTCGGAGGATCCAAGACGGACGCACGGCCTGTTTCCTCCGTCCTGCTCTAGGTCAGGGACGGGATATTTGCGGAGAGACTGAACAAACACTGATTGACCGCTATCTCTCCAGTTCCCATCGAAAAAGAAAAGGAGGGAGAATGAAACAAGCGAGCCCGATCGAGAGGCCTTGCTCCTGGGAACGCCGCAGCTCCCGACGGACTCTAAGAGCTCTGGAAGTCAGTGACGCCTCCCGAGGGAGCGGCTTTTAAAAACACTCATGTGGACGGTGTGTGTGTGTGTGTGTGTGTGTGTGTGTGTGTGTGTGTCAGGGAGTCATGGTAACATGGAAGTGTTTGGAGTGAATTTTATGGAGGTGGACGTCATTGCACAAAACTCGAGAAGCAGTTAGGAGAGTGCTATCTGTCTCAGAGCAGACACGGACGCAGACTTCAAACAACAACAAAAAAGGGACCAGACATGAAACAGAATAAAATGTCCTGTTATCTTATTTTATATGTTACTCTTTGTTTTGTTATATGTTACCGTGTGCTGTTTTATGTTTTATGTTACTGTTTGTTATATTATATTTTACTGTATGTCATGTTATATGTCACTGAGTGTTACTGTATGTTACTGAGATGTTATGTTACAGTGTGTCATATGTCACATGTTAATCAGTGTTATGTTATTTTACATGTTATGTTATATGTTTCTGACAGAGGTGGGTAGAGTAAGAGTAAAAAAAGTATTCCGTGAAAAGATACTCAAGTACTGAGTAACTGTTTTAATCCTAATGTCTGATTTATTTTATTACTTTTGTATATGATTTTATTTTTGTACTGTATAATATGTATATGATTTTTGTCTATGATTTGTATATGATGCCAGGGATGCATCACATTTTCTGATGCATAAAAAAGTGTGTTGGTGATTAATTCTGTACTGAAATATACTTATACATTCATAGACTGTTACAGTAACATTATATGTACAATTAAAGTTAACATATAATCAAACTAACATGAGAAAAGCATTCTATACTGACCGCAAGATTGTAAACTAACCGTGAGATCCCACTTGTAGAAGTATGGATTTATGGGCGTTCCGCAAAATTAGAGGAAGATGCGGAAACATTTGTTTGCACGTGTGCAAGTGAGCGTATGTACAGTAGGACGGATTCACAGGTAGGATGAATTTATAGAACCCCGGCTGAAGGTTTTTTTTAAATGGTCAAATGGAGTCATGTGATTATTGTTGCTGTATCTGATTGGTGAAACAGTCATGCGGTAGATCCACCGGCTGCATGTTTACAGTAAATGGTTAAAAAAGTAAAGAGTCAAGTGTAGCCGCATGTAGCGAAGTAAGAGTAGGTAGCGTTTCTTCTTCACAAATCTATTCAAGTAAAAGTAAAAAAGTATGGTGCAGTTATACTACTCATATATGTACTTTTTTTTTTCAAAACAGTTACTCATGTAAATGTAACTCATTACTACCAATGTCTGGTTAATGAGTATTATGTTATATGAAACTGAGTGTTATGTTATGGCATATGTTACTGAGTGTTACGTTATATGTTACTGTAGTGTTATGCTATAGTATACAGTATGTTACTGGTTATGTTATGGCATATGTTGCTGAGTGTTATGTTATTTTATGTTATGTTATGGTACGTGTCACTGAGTGTTATGTTATGTTATGGTACATGTCACTGAGTGTTATGTTATGTTATGGTACGTGTCACTGAGTGTTATGTTATGTTATGGTATGTGTCACTGAGTGTTATGTTATGTTATTTTATGGTACATGTCACTGAGTGTTATGTTATGGTATGTTATTTTATGGTACATGTCACTGAGTGTTATGTTATGTTATGTTATGGTACGTGTCACTGAGTGTTATGTTATGGTACATGTCACTGAGTGTTATGTTATGTTATGTAATGGTACGTGTCACTGAGTGTTATGTTATGGTACATGTCACTGAGTGTTATGTTGTTATGTTATGTTATAGTACGTGTCACTGAGTGTTATGTTATGTTATGTTATATTATGGTACATGTCACTGAGTGTTATGTTATGTTATGTTATAGTACATGTCACCGAGTGTTGTTATATTATGGTACATGTCACTGAGTGTTATGTTATGTTATGGTACATGTAACTGAGTGTTATGTTATGTTATGTTATGGTACGTGTCACTGAGTGTTATGTTATGTTATGTAATGGTATGTGTCACTGAGTGTTATGTTATGTTATATTATGGTACATGTCACTGAGTGTTATGTTATGTTATGTTATGTTATGGTACGTGTCACTGAGTGTTATGTTATGTTATGTAATGGTACGTGTCACTGAGTGTTATGTTATGTTATGTTATGGTACATGTCACTGAGTGTTATGTTATGTTATGGTACGTGTCCCTGAGTGTTATGTTATGTTATGTTATGGTACGTGTCACTGAGTGTTATGTTATGTTATGTTATGTTATGTTATGTTATGTTATGGTACGTGTCACTGAGTGTTATTTTATGTTATGTTATGGTACGTGTCACTGAGTGTTATGTTATGTTATGGTACGTGTCACTGAGTGTTATGCTATGTTATGTTATGTTATGGTACGTGTCAATGAGTGTTATGTTATGTTATGGTACATGTCACTGAGTGTTATGTTATGTTATGTTATGTTATGGTATGTGTCACTGAGTGTTATGTTATGTTATGTTATGTTATGGTACGTGTCACTGAGTGTTATTTTATGTTATGTGTCACTGAGTGTTATGTTATGTTATGTTATGGTACGTGTCACTGAGTGTTATTTTATGTTATGTGTCACTGAGTGTTATGTTATGTTATGGTATGTGTCACTGAGTGTTATGTTATGTTATGGTACGTGTCAGTGAGTGTTATGTTATGTTATGTTATGGTACGTGTCACTGAGTGTTATGTTATGGTACGTGTCACTGAGTGTTATGTTATGTTATGTGTCACTGAGTGTTATGTTATGTTATGGTATGGTACGTGTCACTGAGTGTTATGTTATGTTATGTGTCACTGAGTGTTATGTTATGTTATGTTATGTTATGGTACGTGTCACTGAGTGTTATGTTATGTTATGGTACGTGTCACTGAGTGTTATGTTATGTTATGGTACGTGTCACTGAGTGTTATGTTATGTTATGTGTCACTGAGTGTTATGTTATGTTATGTTATGGTACGTGTCACTGAGTGTTATGTTATGTTATGGTATGTGTCACTGAGTGTTATGTTATGTTATGGTATGTGTCACTGAGATGTTATGTTATGTTATGTGTCACTGAGTGTTATGTTATGTTATGGTATGGTACGTGTCACTGAGTGTTATGTTATGGTATGTGTCACTGAGTGTTATGTTATGTTATGGTACGTGTCACTGAGTGTTATGTTATGTTATGTTATGGTACGTGTCACTGAGTGTTATGTTATGTTATGTTATGTGTCACTGAGTGTTATCTTATGTTATGTGTCACTGAGTGTTATGTTATG
>JAAGKR010008308.1:0-31943 GCA_011419295.1 Clarias macrocephalus
GGCTTTAATATTAATGCATTAGTTTATTTCTGTCATTTTGTTTAAAATGTATATAATCATTCACCATGAAGTAAAACAAAAACCGGAGATCCCTTTTGGTTTGAGAAGCCCATATGTCCTTGGATATGTGCCACAGCACAGAACACATGTGTTAAATGTTCTCATGTTCCTAAGGAATAGAAAAGGTTTATTATTATTATTATTATTATTATTATTATTATTATTATTATTATTATTAGGTTAATACATAATACAAACAAAAGCAGAGTACAGTACTTACAGCACTGATAGAGTCTGTTGATTCTAATAATGTCATTTTGGCTCATTTCAGTGGCCAGGCCGATTGCTACATTGCTGTAGGGGATGGGCTCCATGGTGGGAAGACCATTTTTAGAAAATGCAGTCCTGAAAAACAAAGAAAGAAATGGAATCAGTGTATACAGGATAAAGAAATTATGAATGTCAAGTCAAGTCAAGTCAATTTTATTTATATAGCGCTTTTAACAATTGACATTGTCGCAAAGCAGCTTTACACAATAAAAAGAAGTAAGTCTGTATGCAATGTGTATGAATCAAAATGATAAGATTGTCCCTGATGAGCAAGCCTGATGAATGTGTGGTTTGTCTTGCAGGAGTGTTTTATCTGAGGATATTGGAATTTCACAACAAACCTATTTAAATTATACTTTAATATATGTTAATGAATAATACTTTTAATAATAAAAAAAATTATCTAATATTGGTGAGAAGAGTCTGTTTCAAATTCCACATCTGGCATTCAAGACATTTGAAATCCTTGCATGCTTGCTTCATTACGAGTTGATTACTGACAAAATGATTTAATAATAAAATATGTTGAAATAAGTTTAAAATAATTGATTTAACTTTGACACTGTATTTTTTGCATTGATGTAGCATAATAGTGTTTAATAACTACCTTTACTATTTTTAATATTTTATTTTATGTTTATATTGTTTTTTTATTTGTTTTTTTGTTTGTTTGTTTGTTTTTTAAGAAAAGCACGTATTGCTCCATTTCTGGATAAATAGCCTGGAACTTTTTTCCATATTATCTCAATCTTCATTACTGTTATTAATAAATATTACCATTATCACTCAATCATTACCAATATAAACAATATCTTTTTCATTAATCTAACAGTGCAGACATGGAAGCAAGTAATTATTCTAGTTGAATTGAAACATGGCCAAACTTTTGTTGACTTATACTATATTTATTTGAGAGTTAAACTACTTATAAGAATATATAAAGCAATATGATAACACAGTACTCATTTAGGACCAGATTTACACCTGGGTTAGTTGGTTTTTAACTGACCTGTGGTACTGCATGACGGAGTTGTAGTCATAGGGAGTTCCCTGGTTCAGAGTGTTGATCTTGTCAAAGTTATACTTCATGTCTTGTGAAGGAAAAAACAAAAATTAAAGCATTAGCTGATATAATAATATGGCTATCCATTTAATGATATATATATATATATATATATATATATATATATATTTTTTTTTTTTTACATGGCACCTGAGACAGAAGAAAAATGTAACTTTACTGTCAATAATATTGTCCCAGACAACACGGATGTAGCTGTCACGGTCACTGCGCGTCTGTTCATGGTTAAAGCCCAGAGCATGAAGAAGCTCATGTTGTACAGTGTTGTGGTAGATACACCCACTACGATCCAGAGACACTGTCTGACCATTACCTCGACGTCCAACATAGGACCAGCACCTGTAAAGTACAGACTTAAAAATCAAGTCCCCTGAATCTAATCACAATTTAATTAAATTGAATTTTTGTTCTAATGTTATATAAATTGTAATGTTTTTTTTTTATGTAGATTCATTTTCAATCCTATTCTACTCATACTTCCAGATCCTGATTGTGATTTATACCCGCTCTGTGACTCAATGCTGACGTAATCTCTCTCGTTGTAGCGTGGAACAAAACGAATGCAAGTAACAGCTGAAAAGGAATCTAGTCCTCGCTGAATGACCAGCAGCTCACGAGAGCCTGGAGAGAAAAACAGTAGATGTTACTTAGCCTATAGTATTATTGGAATCATGTATTTCCAAGCAAAACCAGGCTGGAGTGGCGCTTGAAATTTTCGGCTGCTTGAAATCCTAATATACATGGCCCCCAACCATCACCATGGTAACACTACTCAACTGCCATATTCACCCTAAAATTCTTAATGACAAGTCCAGATACAGTATCACTGACATACTGAAGTGGTTGGCAATGACGTAGGGCACATAGACCAGTCCATCACTGTACTTGGACCACTTGCACCAAGAAGATGTACAGGGATCAGCATTTCTTCCATTCTCATCATTAACTGCAATGTCCCCATCCAGTCTTGGTTGTCCAGCACCACGAACTACCTCACAGAACAAAGAGAGTGGATTACACATTCATACCTGCAAAAAGGATTGCCAAGACTACAGTATAAAGCATGTAAGCGTTATCCCTTTGTGAAGGGGTTTGAACGTACCAATGTTTCGATTAGCCCTCTCGATGATCTCTCCCACAGAGAACCCTAAGGGCAAATTAAAGTAAGTTAGGTAACGTATCATTTACTATTTATATATTTAAACACATATTATCATAATTTAATTAAAGATCACTTACCAGGCTATATGAGAACCATTTGGACAAGAAGGACAAATAAAACAGAGACATAAAAGGGTAGTTATAAATGAGTAATGAGGATGTGTGCTTGTATGTATAAGAGTGTTTTATAGTGTGTGTTTAATATAGCTTTCATATATTGTGTAATGTTCCACTATGCCATTCATTTTATTCAGCAGTTATATATATAAACAGCAATTTTACAGCAATTTATTCTGGGGTTTGAAACCAAAAGATGAATATGAGCCAATATATCAGAATTTTGCCCAAAATTTCCTGATATTTATTTCAAGATGTGTTAAACATCATAAAAAATAGGAACATATACCTGACAGGTATTTGTTGTCGCTTACTAGCCCTAAAAGTCTACTCTTGGTTTGAGCCCTGCGTTTCCTCTGTGAAGACGAGGATAAAGCAACATAAAGACCTTGGAAGACCTGAAGTGCTGTTTATAGGAAAAATAACCAATTCTGATGACCATGGAGCTGAAACAAGGTGGGAATCGGTTAAAGTTTCTGCACAAGCACTGGACCAACACGCAATGCCTAACCCTCCTCCTTTCTCATCTAGGCTTTGGGTCTAGCAACAGCAGAGTGATTTTTTTTTTCATGCGCGTAGTGTTAACGGCCAAACCTCGACCTTCTGATCAGCAACCCACTGAGCCACTCCAGCCCGGACACTTCCAATACAACAAAAGAACAATAATATACACCATTAACAACTAGACATCAATTACTAGAGGTCAGGCAAGAAAAGGCAGTTGAGAGAAATATTGTAAAAGCTGTAAAGAAAACCACAGGGCAAGGGTGAAGATATCACATGAAAAGAAGACTTTTTATGGTGCAATATGTGAGGAGCAAGAAAGCACAGTGGACGTAGTGTCATGGCTTGGGCTTACTTAGCTGCTTGTTCATTTCTATATTGAGTTACAATCTTTATTTATGATGTAACTCATGATGGCAGCAGGAGAAAAAATGAGACGTCAACAGAAACATTCTGTCTGCCAACACAACAAATGCCTTCATATAATAAATGAAAGGTCTTGGAATAGTCGAGTCTGTGACCAGACCTTAACCCAACTGAGCATGCCAGACGCTGAGGTTCCTGAAGAGAACCTTGGTGAGAGAAACCCATCAAAACAAACAACTCAAACAAGTTTAGAACAGAACTACAAAAGAAGAATGAATACATAAGGGGGTCACCAGTCTGATGTGGTTATTGGAAGCAAGGAATCTACATTCAAATAATAAGTGTTATTTATCTAATTTACTTTAAGGCACGTTGGTGTTTTTAAGTTTTTACCCAACTATATGTAAAGATCAGGAAATGAAAGCAAAACATTTTGATCTATTTATCATCTTATGATCATATTTTGGTCTCAAACTAAACTGTGTGGGTAAAACAAAAGAACTGGCCTTTGGTAGTCCAGTATTTTCAGAGGGGACAGTATACAGGATACGCCATTATATTGCTAGTTTATTTACAATGCGGAAAGACTTCTTTATATGGTTCGCATAAATAGTTGCATTCGTTGTGTGTGCACTTATCTCACCTCCGCCTCAGCTCTTACATAGCTGACCAGTAATACGGCCACAAGACACACTGGCACCTTAAACATCGTGAGCATGACAAGCAACCTGAAGTGGAAATCAGCACATAACATCACTTTTAACAAGCGGTTTAAGATTTACTCTTAATTGTATTTCATGCCTAAACAGGTATATATTGCTCAAATAAAAAACGTTCTTTTATTGCATTAGAGCTGCATTACTGCATTATTTATTCTATTTAAAGCTTTCATGTTATTGAAACTCATGAAATGTTCAAAAAGAATATAAATTCAATATGATAACATAATTATACCTTGTCCATATTTATGTTTATGAAATAACATCAGAAAAGCAACAATTACCTTTAAAATGGATATAGTATTCACCTTACCTCAAACATCCAGTAAGAAACAACTTTTTAAGTAAGGGGTGTTCTTATATGCTTCTACATCTACCAGTATCAGTTTTTTCATGTTCTTGTCAAAAATCCAGCCAGTTTATTTTTAACCGTGTGTCTCCTTGTCAGAGAAAAGCAGGTGCAACTTTTCCATGATAAGTGTTTTTTTTCCCCCCTCTGGTCTCCAATGTAGACACAGTGTGCTAACAAATAATACATTTTACATCACTTTCACTGACTCATCTGTACATAGTGAGGATCATCTAAACAGGGGTTTTAGGGGGAAAGTCACTTAATTTCTTAAGTCGTACAAAAATCAAGTGCGGGTTTAGACAACCACTTTACACTGGGGTCAGGGATATAAGAAATGTCCTTATTTTTATGTACTCAACAATATATTAATTAGTCCCTGGTATGTACTCTAGACAATGTCATGCTGCCGTGCATCCCGTTAGATGCTTCAGGGTATCTAAATAGACCCAGATAAAAAGGCAGTTGGCCAATGCTGCATCAAAACACACTATTTACAATGAAAGACAGCAGAAGTTTTATATCAAGTTTTTCACATCACAGTAAGAACACTTTCCACTGGCACAAAGACAGAGTAAATTAAAAGTGTTTCTGTTTCTTTGGAAATATGCCACATGCCATCACGCAGAGTTCACACCCAAAGGCCACACACATAAATTAAGGGTGCGGAATCTGTTGTGCCACAGTGACCATCGGACTTTGGAACAGCAAGTCCACTGCAAGATGCTACAATTAGGACAGGGCAATGTGCTTGCTGAAGACACACCGGTCCTAAACAATCTGGGTATTGGTCATGGTCACCATGCCTTGAAATACAGGAGATTAAGAATTAGGAAAGGGTTGAAACACTTCAACTTTTTTAACACACAATTTGCAAGAAGTTTGAATTATGAAGATATCTGACCATAAATGCATATCAGCATAGTCATATTTATTTTAAAGGAAAATTAAAGTCTAGAATGTAGAATGGGTCAGTGGTGGCTCAGAGGGCTAAGGCACTGAGTTACTGATCGGAAGATCGGCGGTTCAATTCCCAGCTCAGCCAGGTTGCCATTGTTGGGCCCTTGAGCAAGGCCCTTAAACCTGACTGCTCCAGGGGCGCTGTACCATGGCTGACCTTGCGCTCTGACCCCAGTTACACTGGGATATGTGAAGAAGGAATTTCACTGTGCTGTAATGTATATGCGACAAAATAAAGGCTTTACTTACTCTTATCGCTCCTTTTCAAACTTTTGCTATAACACTTTACACAGTCAGGAAACAAGACGTAGTTGTAAAAAGAACCTGGACTGACTCTCTAAACCACAGGGAAGTATCTTTATCATTACCATTAAACGAGAAGAGTTCAATATTTAAAACAATAAAAAGAAAAAAAGAAAAAAGAATGAAAATATGAAATGAAAATAAACAATTTTAACAGGTCATATTATGTGAATCGTAACTTGAAGTTCATTAACACCATTCCCTTTTTTAGGTTAAAAGCCGAATCTTCCCAGAATTTATTAATTACATCTAGCTACCTATCACTGATCCAAGGAGCAAAATAAATACTAGCCAGACTCAAGTTGTGAAAAAATCTATAATTCAAGGCTACATGTTTTTCACAGGTGGTTGTGAGCTTGCTGCACATGAGATTATTCTATTGGGAAAACTGCACCTGCTTACTTTCCAGTGTGCATTTAATCTCGATAAACCGGAGAATATAAGTACGAGATATAAATCCTCTGTCGCTTTCAAGTTGGGGTCAAGTCTATTCTTCTTGGTGCTGTGAGGTAACATATTTTTCTGCATATTACAGCTTTTTTGATTACTACTATATTGCACTTTAATTTTTAATCCACTTAGATGCATACAGTACAGAACATTGTAACAAGAAAAAAAACTGAAAAATAAGCACATACAGTATTTTTTATAATATCCATTAATTGTTAATTGTTTCACAATACTGTATAAATATAACTGAGCTCCCATAGTTCCATTTGTGTGACTAAAGCAATCAGCTAATCATGTGGCAACAGTGCAGTGCATAAGTTCATGCAGGTAGAGGTGAAGAGCTTCAGTTAATGTTCACATCAAACATCAGTATGGAGAAAAGTGTGAGCTCAGTGACTTAACGGCATAAGCATGGCATTGTTGTTGGCACCAGATGGACCGGTTTGAGGACTTCAGTAACTGCTGATCTCTTGTGTGAAATTTTCTTACACAACAGAATGTTGTAAAAAAAAAAATATATATATATATATATAGGCTGCAGGGAGAAACACCTTGCTGATGAAATAGATCAAAAAGAATGAGCAGACTGGTTTGAGCTGACAGGAAGTCTATAGTAGTATAACATCTATAGTAACACAACTGCTAGTTGCTTTTACTTGTATTTTTTTTTTTTCTGTGCGAACTCTAGACTGTTGTGTATAAAATCCCCAGGAGGTGATCAGAGTAGTGATTTAAAACGCAAAGCAGCAACACAGCTTGGGTCAATGACGATAAAAACAAAATGCATGTGCTTATATTGGAGTCTTGCTGCTGTGTGTTAACAGGGAGGCTTCAGACTGAAAACTGTGTATTTGGGTTTCCGTATATGTCAGGTATAACAAAAGTTATCATTATATTCATAAAAGGCAAATTTTACCACTACGGAATATAGGTATAACGTCGCAAAAATTTTTAACACTCAACATGAGCATATTATTATTATGTTAGTCCTAGAAACAACCGAAACCACAACAACATGTGATCATATGTATCTGTGCTATTTCTTTGCCTATGAGACTAATATTTTTTGTTGTTGTTCAGTAATGTTTAAGTAGCTCACCATATTGCATATGTGCTGGAAAAAAATGATATGACCCACTATACTGCACAATCCTGAGCCCTATATATACTGTATGTTTATTGAAAAAACAGCCAAACAAATAATGGCTGAAATGCTTTCAGCTTTAAGGCAACCATCCTTAAATGATCAAGACATGAATAATTTTAAATCATACAACACTTTGCAATGAAAATGTTTATACATTATATCATTAATAAAAAAACATTTAAATTCTGCTTCCCCTTGCAATAATGCAAAAGAAAATGAATCAGTCATGCGTCTGTCTACATTCATAGGAGACTGTCCACCATGTTTGTGTGTAAGGTTACTCTGGGTCTGCTGGCCCTGCTTCTGGTTTCCTGTGTTCGAGCTGAGGAAGAGGTAATGCACACATGCAGAGAGAGAGAGAGAGAGAGAGAGAGAGAGAGAGAGATTGAAACATTTTTTGCACTTATTTTTTCCCCCACCTTTTTTCTTTATGAACTTGGCCATTGGTGACACCATGTCCAGCCTGGTAAGTGACTTTTTTTGAGAAGTCGGAATAAAGGTGACAACATAACGACGATCATGTTGTGACATTCTGAGCGACTGAATGTGCTAATCTGTTTTGTGTGCCAGCTGCCGAAAACACTGCTGAATTATCTGTTGGAGAGCTGTTGGAGAGAGCTAACAGAGACATTGGTATGCACCGCACACACATACTGTATACACACACACACACACACACACACACACACACACACACACACACACACACACACACACACACACACACACACACGAGTATGTGTTCCCCACCATATAAATGAGGAATCTATTCAAGGTGTAACATCTTCATTTTACTTGCAAACATTAAATTAATTAAGTTTACTGTAACATTTTAAATGTCTAACTTCACTGACTTAACATTATAAATTCTGCAGGTTAATTGATTTATGTAGTGAACCATAAAATAGAAATGTAAGTAAATTAGGTTTGGGAGTATTACAAACAGTTACAATATGGCTTAGTGGTTATCACTGCCATGATCACTATCACTAGTATGAGTCCCAATATACAGAAAATTTATTAAACCTAGCTGTAAACATGTCACAAGTCAAGACAGCTGGATGTCCATTCTGATTACATGTTACATAATTTGGCCTTTAAAAAAAAAAAAAAAAAAAGTTGATGTATGCATTAATCATATTACTTTACTTGCATTATATTCCTGCCATCACACAAATAAGTTTTACGTTCTAAGTTAAAAACACTGCAAAATCGCATTTCTATGCATAATATACAATGGATGTAATGCCCATAATCTAAATTATATTTCAGCCTTAAGTTCTTTTACAGCTGTGTGCATTCGTTCCAGATGTAAAATTAACTAAAAAATAAAGCGCTAACATTTTCATATTAATCTGATGCTCAGTGCAGACATTTACTATTCTAATGCAAGAAATAACAGAAATACATTGACCTCTGTATATGACTTATATTCAATATTACATCCAAGTTATACGGTACAGTAATTAACAAACACCCTTTGCTTCAAAGTGCCACTTGGTCAGAGTTTTATAACACTTAACCACTTCTTTCTGTTTTGTAATATTGCAGTACTTCTGCATTACTGGAAAAAAAAAAAACTTATTGGTACATTGCATGGGTGTCAAAAGTCTGCCATTTATTTATCCAGTTCATTTATTTTCTATACCATATAACATGGGAATTCCAATTAACAGAAATCAAACCCTTGGTCCGTGCCACCTTAACTAACATTCTTTTTTTTTTTTTATTCTATACAGCTGCTTTTTATGACAATAAGCATGGTTTACTAAAAACTTTAATTCCATTTTTAGAATAATATGCCAATAGTTTATAGGATGAGTCTGACAGTATAACACTTTTCTACAAAATGCTGTAAATGTAAATGTATGCAATGGGATGTTGTGGGAGTATACAGCAGATGGGTTAGCGTGGTGTGTTTGGGATTTGCAAAGAAGGTGTTGGAATTTTTAGTTGTAACATTGTGCAGATATTTTGCTATTTAAATGTTGTGCAAGCAGATGTTCAGCAGGATAAAGGCTATAGAGAAGAAGATTGACATCCTGTTGTTTTGAGGTTGTAATTACATTTTCATCATTCATTCAATGCCATCCCAACATCATTTCATCAACATAACTCTTAATAGATTTCAACATGCTTTTGGTTTACTCCATTCTGAGTGCAATATACTGTATATTGTTAGCTTTGAACTCTGTCTGTTGTGTGTGGCAGTTCGTGATGTTGATGAGCCAATCGTTATAGAAGATATTGCCGTGGACGATGAAAAAGATGAGAGGAATGCTGATCCCTGCACCTCGAGTAGCTGCATGTGGCCAAAATCCGCTGATGGCAGAGTCTATGTGCCCTATGTCATTGAAAACCACTTCAGTATGTGAAACCCATAAATACTGTAAATCACTGTATATACGAACACACACACACACACACACACACACACACACACACACACACACACACACACACACACACACACACACACACACACATACAGACAAAGAAACTTCTTCTGAAATTTTATGCAATGTGGAAGTGACCAATCTTGCTTCCCTAAAAAAATTATTACCTAACCTCAGCCATTTTAGAGAGATTATTTTACTGTATATATGCCCCCAAAATGGCAATTTTTTGCGTTATACTGTCTCACTTCAAAGAATAATAATTAAAAATGAAAATAATTCATATTTTTTATGAGTATTGAATTAGTGTAAGATTCTACTAGCATTTAACTTGTAAAAAAAATTGTCTAAATTAAAGCATTCCAGTTTTTAGTAAAAGCTTAAAAAAAAAAACCGTAGTGTCTGTAACCATGTCAAATTTGTGTTGAGGTATTTTTACAATTTTGTATTTTAGAATAATACACACACGTTTATGTCTTGTTTATGGAGAAGTTTCATCTGAATGACAATATTTACATGACATTTAATGACATGTTTACAAAGCATTAAGTAAGATGGAAAATGGTGTTATATGATCCTACCTGAAAATTCTCTTTTTTACCTACAGTAGGTGAGACACTTTTTAGCACTAATACCATGTTTTGTCTGTTTCTCGAAATTTTTGCATTTGACTTTTTTATTTTGATGATAAACACATTATGTTGTAAATGTAATTGGCTTGGAACCAAAGATTTATCAAAGAAATCCATTTCTAATCTGCTGCTCTGTCCTCCACCCCTTCAGCTTCCTATGAGCTGCAGATCATCCAGCGAGGCCTTGATTCCTTTTCCTCTTCAACATGCATCCGCTTTATTCCACGATCCGGTCACAGGGATTATCTCAGCATTGAGTCTCGCAGTGGGTAAGACAGAGCGTATTCTTTAATTAATCATATAGTCATGAGAAATAGGTGAAGGACTGGTTATGTTAAATTGGCCTTATTTGTGAATAATCATGTGCATGTGTGTGGATGGGGCCATGCGAGGGACTGGTATCTAACCCAGGCTCTATTCACATTGTTTCCTGGCCCAAAGGGAAAACAGGCCCTGTTTTAACACCTCTTTACAGTTCCGTGGAGATGTGATCGGGGTTCTTGGCTGTGTTCATCCCTCAGCCTCTGCTCATTGTCAGTTATTCATGTAGCTCTCCTTTCAATACAGACTTCTAACACTCACCTTGTACCATCATTTTCATTCTTGCACGACTCACGTTTTGCACCGATGTCACAATTGATTTGTTATATCTCCGTTTTTGCACATCTGTTTGGATGAGATTATACATCAGTAAATAGACTTGTAGATTAGACTTTGTTTTTCTATTGACCATTCAGTTGAAGCATTGTACTGTATATGGGTCTTGCTAGTGCAACTATTGTATATTGTATTACTAACCTTGCTACTGAATGTTTGTAATTTCCTTCAGTGATCAATAAAGTATCTATCTATCTCTCTACCTACCTACCGGCTTGTTATCCACCTCAACCCTTAACAGGATAAAGGTGTTGTGTTGTAGTTTAATGACTGAAGATTGTTAGCAATGAATGACAGTAGTGTTAGAACAAAAAAATATATATGATAAAACAAGTTCTAAACTACAAATACTTCCATCAAAATCTGAAAGTATAGAAACAGGATTATAAAATTCTTCGTCATATACACAGGTGCTATTCCTATGTTGGACGTCGTGGATATGCCCAAACTGTGTCTCTAGATCGAAATGGTTGCGTTTATCATCAGACAGTTCAGCACGAGCTTCTCCATGCTCTGGGCTTCAACCATGAGCAGTGTCGTAGTGACCGTGACAATCACATCCGTGTTGTGTGGGAAAACATCATTGATAGTAAGTCTCCATTTCTTATATTTAAACTTCCAAAATCATTCAATGGACACATGATGGAATATATAGGTTTTTCAATAATGTATGCAGCTACTATGTTATTAAGCTTTTGACTAATCTGCCTGGTGCCACCTCTTGCCTTTTGTCCTAAGGCTATAAGTATGCCTTCGACAAGATCGCCACTCTCAACCAGGGAACGCCTTATGACTACAACTCCGTCATGCAGTACCACAGGTCAGGCGGTTTTCTTACTCTTTAACAATTTATATCAAATGTTTTCTCACATGTAAAAAGGGAATTCTGTTCTCATTTCATTTGTTATTTTAGAACTGCTTTCTCCAAGAACGGCCAACCCACCATGGTCCCCATCCCCAACAGCAACGTAGCCTTTGGCCAAGCTACTCAGATGAGCCAAAATGACATTATCCGAGTCAATAATCTCTACAGATGCTGTAAGTCTGACACAAAGATGGCAGCCGAATAATGTCTTTATTCTCATATCGCACTGCTTCATGAACAATTATACTGTATTAGATCAAAAATGTCAACAAAAACTCATTAATAAATCCCATCTTTATAAGAACGGTTATGATACCACATTACAAATTGTAATAAACTATTATTATTATTTTTGGTTGAGTGCTTTAAAATTCATATAAACCTTTTTGTCCCTTAGAAAAAGTCCAAGTCCATCTCCAGAGAGAAAGAAGCCAGTAATGGAAGACTGTCCCTATGGCCAATATACAGATCTTTTCTAGACACTGTTTTACTCTTTTGTCTCTGTAATGAAGCGAATACAAATACATAAGGAAATAAAAAATAAAGCTTTGTCTGGGTCTGTTTTTGTTCTTTGTATTTTAAGAAAATTAAAAACATCATATTCAGTCACTAATTCAGTCACTCATTGTCTTTATCACATTATCCTTTATACATGGTCATGGGGAGCCTGGAACCTATCCCTGTATCCCTGGAGATTTAGTCCTCGTCAATCCATTGCAGGGCGCGCACACACACACACACACACACACACACACACACACACACACACACACACACACACACACACACACACACATCTTTTCAGGGTCACGGGGGACCTGGAGTCTATCCCAGGAGGGCACGAGGCGGGGTACCCCCTGGACAGGGTGCCAATTCATCGACGGGCACACACACATACACTCACTCACACACTTTGGAATTTGGCAATTTGGAAGACAATTTGTCTTTGGACTGTGTGAGGAAACCGGAGTACGCGGAGGAAACCCACCAAGCACATGCAAACATGCAAACTCCATGCACACAGAGATGGGAATCAACCCTGGTCGGGAATCGAACCCAGACCCTGGAGGTGCAAGGCAACAGTGCTAACCACACACACACCATAGTGCCGCCACACACCCACTACGGGCAATTCCTAATCTACAATTTGGGAACACCAATTAGCCTAATCTACAATTTAGAAACACCAACCAGAGTACCTAGAGGAAACCCACCAAGTGAGGGGGAATATACAAACTCCATGAACACAGACCCGAGCGCGGAATCAAGCCCAGGCCCTGGAGGTGCATAACGACAGTGTGCTAACGACAGAAACAGTGTGCTGACTTTCTTAAATCAACCAAGGGCTATGAAAATATTTTTTAAAGGCTATTAAAATGCCTGACAATGTCCATTACCATATCTCCTGTTATGTAACAATTATACATTTCAGAGAACTTGAGTGTCCCACAGTGCAAGCAGGCAAAACTCTAAGAATAACAGTTGGGGGATTTGCAGTTAATGGACCTATTTTAGTTTATTATTTTTTCAATGTTCCTTTTCCATTTTTCACCATTTTAACTAGATCTAGGTCTGGCTTCACAAGGGTTGCTTCACTGTCTGGCCTTTATAAACTGCCTGGTCTTCTAAAAAATCCCAGAGGGTATTATGGGTAGATGGAAGATGTTCTGGCTATGAAGATGGAATGCTGGTGTGCAAAGCATGACCTAGGCCTTATCATTTGATATTGGACTCTATTCAATTTACAAATCACCAATGAGCTGTCAGAACGGCTTCCAATAATGGCTAGCAAACTAACTTCAGATCACGTGGCATTGCATGAACACGGACAACATGCCGCATCAATACTGTAGATCCCTCGTCTACTTTGTGTCAGGGAGTTTGGGTAGGACTACAAATTGGCAGACCTTGGAGAATTAGTCACTAGGACCAGGATAATCTTGTTGCTCCTGGATGCAGGAAAATCCATGACAAACTCCAGGGGCAGGGGCAGTTGAGGATGGGAAGGGGATTTTTAAAAAAGGGTTGAGGAGCTTGGGCACAGGCAGGCTATATGCTGGTGCTGAGGCTGCAGGAATATGGAGACACATTGTGCCACATTGTGAACATTCCAAAGTGAGGATCAAACCATGGATTTTGGTGTTTTAAACTGTACACTAATGAGGCGTATATACATTTAAAAAAAACACAAAAAGATTTTGATTTATTTATTTAATGAAAAATTTATTTTTAACATGAAAATAGGCTCTCACACCTTAAAACTCTAGAGGACTCTATATGTGTTCAAATTATTTAGATCTTTAGATTTAAAGAATTTAGAGAATTTTGTCTTATGATACTAGATTTTCTCATTTACTTGGTCATGCTTACTTACTTTTAGCCCTCGTTTATCTCATTTTGTCACTGGTACAATTTAAAAACAGACCTTATATATAGCAAATTTATGTTAATTATGGTTACTGGCTTAAAAATGGAGTAAAAAAACAACTTTGTCCAAGCAGTGACAGATATTTACAGGAGTAAAGTAATTTTACATACATTTAAACAATTCCAACAGAGCCATCTAGTGGAGAAATGTCTCAGCTATTAAAAAGAAAAGTGTTGCACTCTTTACATTTGCAATAACTCAATTATGCAGTAACATGTCGGTTCATCTTCATTTAAGCTTATATATACAGCTTATGCTTTTTTTCTGAAGTGTGTGTACATTGTGGGCTGACTTTGTATTGGTAGTATATATTATATATGTTGGTGATGGCCACCACCATGGAATTGATTTTTGCACAGAATGAGAGCTGTGGGATTTGGTGCCGATTACTCATGTTTCAGGTTACAAAAGTTATATATGAACAGCTAAAGAAACAAATAATTTCTATTTTTAATTTATAATTAAATCCACATGTCAAAAGCACAAAATTAACATTTTTTTTTACTGTTAACCTGGCAGATGCTACTCTCTAATTGGGAGACAAGGTTACAGTCAGACAGTTTCTTTGGTTCTGCTTTTATCTACTACAGCACAGTCCAACATGAGCTAATTCATGCTCTGGGTTACAACCAAGAACAGCACCACAGTGACCATGACAACTATATCCAGATTGTCTGAGAGAACATTAATGACTGTATAACTCTGAACACTATCCACTAATGTTTTCATTTGAAATGTTTGATCATTAGTTTTTTGTTTGCTTCATTTATAGACATGGACATCTTATGAAAGTCAGTCCCTCATCAAAACGCCACTTCTTTATATATAATTTCATACTTGTGAATAAATATTAATTTGGTGTCATTTGGTATAAACGTATAAAAATGATGTCACAATCACTTAGTTATTCAGTGTTTCAGAACTGCTTTCAGTCGGAATGGCCATCCCAGAGTTCCAAATATTTTATATGTATATATACCAAAGTTTATAGTCAGTACACGGAAAATAGTAATTGTGTGTGTGTGTGTGTGTGTGTGTGTGTGTGTGTGTGTGTGTGTGTGTGTGTGTGTGTGTGTGTGTGTGTGTGTGTGTGTGTGTGTGTGTGTGTGTGTGTATGTGAGTGAGTGCACACACATTCCTGAGCGCGAAAGAGGGTCCGCTTTATGCACAACACCAAAAATAATCGAAGTTTACAATTTTATTATTATTATTTTTTTACATTTATTTATATTTTATAGCTGGGTTTTCTGAGTTATGTATGAATTTTTGTAGAGATTGTTTTTCAGCAGATCCCACAGAATTAGAAGAAGTCATATTGATAAAACAATGTTCAGTATATTTTATTTAGCTGATTGGACGGTAGGCATTCCACAAGTGGATGATAATGGACGGTAACACCACTGGGATGTTTAATTATATGTATACCAGGTATTATACCATCGTTAATTACACTAACTGTCGTTTACAGCAGGGGTGAAAGTTGGTCTGTATGGTCCACCGTACTGAGGAGAGAGCAGCTGCCTGCCAAAAACCACAGTTAAGAACCTTCAGAAAAAAAAAAAAAAAAAAAAAAAAAAACTTATAACAACTGATAACCTTGTCATCTTAAAAAAAAATACACTTTGACCCCTTAATAATTGTTTTTAAATAATTCCGAATCACATCTGAACCACCTGTGTTGTTTTTATTTATGGTTACAAGATAACTAACATAAGGCTGAATTCCAAATCGCTCTTCAAGCCCTGATCAGGGACCCGACTTCATGTGTGGAACAATAAACTTTACAACCTAGCGCAGTAGCTTTCAATTTAACACTATTTGAGATTTAACAACAGCTACATATTCCCAGTAACAATTCTTCTGTTAAAGTAGTCAGAAGTTGCTATTAAAGTTACTGTCAGTTCCGCCAGTCGCAGAAGGATATGGGTTGGTAGAGCAACTAGTTAAATAAAGAAGCAAATCATAATCTGTTGATAATTAATGCTGTTTACCAAACTGTTGTATAAAAGCAATATTACACATGAGGGCTGTGCCTTCAAGCCTACAAATGCATCACATACATTTTATATCCAGCAATACTGCACTCTGGTATTACTTAATTAATAGCCACTTTTGGGAATATTGTTTTTTTTTTTTTTTTTAACATTTAGTAAGTGTTTTTTTTTCTTTATTTTAATCTAAATCTATTTTGATGTCAATACTGTAAATACATGCATACTGGAATTTCCTTCGAGATCAATAAAGTATCTATCTATCTATCTGTCTATCTGTCTATCTATCTGTCTATCTGTCTGTCTATCAGTCTGTCTATCTATAACCGTTTGTGGCAAGTTTGGTCAGACAGCAGGATGCACTCCAAGCATATAGAGATGCATACTGGTTTCACTTAATCAACAGTTTATCAACTATAAATAATTGTTATTTAATGAATTCCAAACTTTTTGCTAGATTTTGTGATGAAGATCAGCCTTGAGAAATGAGGTTCTTAGGGATTTAATGGTCTAATGGTTTCAATATAAGGAACTGTTGCTAGTAGAAATTTATTTAGCAAACACAGTTGAATGGAACATTACAAACCGTGAAATGTGCTATTATACCAAATGTCTTATTATATGGAAATCCCCTTGTTTAATTACAGAAATGGGACAAAACTACATGTTGCATAAATGATCTTCTATTTTAAACTGGTTTGTGATTGTGCTAGAACGTCACATATTCATTAACAACCTGTGCAAGTTGAAATTGATCTAATCTTCTCAATGGCTTCACAGTGTGACACACTTATCGCAGCCTGCTACACACATTTTATAGCTGGTGGGTATTGTAATTTAAAATTACTTTGTATTTTAATGCAAATCCTGCGCTGATATTTATGTGTAATTAAAATGAGCATATACTGTATGTCCTCTAGGTGGCAGAAAATGAAAAAAAATGTTTTAATGTTGAATGAATGGTGAGGAAGTGAAATAGTAGCTGTGATGATACAGTAATTACCACAAAATCCTGGGGAAACTAATGATTATGTAGAGCCATTCATAAGCATTACATCACAGAATTGAATTTGATTTATTAGTTTAAAGCAAAACAGCTGGATGTTTTCTGGGGTGCATCCTTCTTATGTCTGCACAGCTGGATCGGAGTCTCGGATCGCTGGCAAACTGGAACAGGTTTGAAACACTACATGGTCTTGCACCATGGTACTTGAGTGAACTGCTAGTGTTTTATGATCCCCCATCAGGGAGTTTTTCATCAGGGACAAACTCTCACTCACTCACTCTACTTATACGTTCTCTGTACTGCTTATCCTGGAGCCTATGCCAGGGAACTCAGGGCACTAGGAGGGGTACACCACGGACGGGATGCCAATCCATCGCAGGGCACAAGCCTGTTAAACACCAATTAGTCTGATCTGCATATCTTTGGACTGTTGGAGGAAACTGGAGTACCCACCAACATGCAACTCCACGCATACAAACCCAAGGTGAGAATTAAGCCCTAGAGAGGCAAAGCTACAGTGCTGAGCCATATGCCACCATGTTACAGGACAAACTGATACTTATAATTTATACTGTTTTCCTAACATTTTTCTCATTTATTTTGATTTTTAAAAAAGCTGTCGTATCTTTGTAAAATTGAATTGAATTAATTCTGTGATTGCCAGCCCTAACCCTGGTCACCTTCTCAGTCCCTGCTGACAAAAGAATCCACAGCATCATGCTTCACTGTGGGGTTGGTGTTGGCAGAGGACTGTCAGATAACCAATGCTGGATATTTTCCAAACGTAGCCCTTTGAGCCTAGGCTGAAAAGCTTAATGCTGGTCTCATCAGAGCACATTTTCACACGCTTGCTGAGTTTCCAGCTTGCATTTCAACACCAAAATGGATTTCATATGGCTTGCCATTCTCCCATGAAACCCAGTTTTGTTCCTGGTTCAGTCTATGTTTTTCTTCCTCAAGACTTCTTCAACAAACTCTTAACTCATTTACTGACTTTATGCATATTTTGGCCAAAATTTGGTTTATGTTTATAACTACACCCTGATTATGAACTTTGCATTGGGCTTGCTTTGGTTTTTTATTATGCTGTGTGTTTAGAGATGTTCTCTGACAAACTGTGAGGAGGGATGAGGGAGAAGCAGGAACGATAGCAGTGATAAATCTGGCACATGCGGACATGCTGGACTCCACACTTGTCAAGAATGAGGGATGGCCAAGGAACAGCCAAAGAGTGGACAGCATGAAGAGTGAAAACTGAAAAAGAGGTTATATGAACACAGAACTGTGATGAGCCTTTTCAGTGGAGTGAAACTTCCAAGAGAAGCTTTGAGACCCCAATTTAAATATTGACCACAAAAAAAAAATCCCATTATTGAAACTAACTTACCCTCAATGAGCACTCGAGCCCAGATGTTAGGCTTCATGCCTTGGCAATGTTCGTCCATGAATTTGGGGGAGGAGTTTCTGATTGATGACTAAATAGAGTGGTGCATTTGACTGGTGGTAGAATATCAACAAAGCTTTTTTAGTATCTCTGACTCCTCCATTAGTTACCGCAGCAAATTCACTTTTAGTATTGAAACTAAGAAACCAATAAAGTATGTAAAGCTGTAACAGTTGCACGGATCAGGCAGCATCATCACTACCCCATATGCATATGCAATTTTTATTCTACAGCAAGACCAAGTGCCAGTTAATGAAGTCTTCAGCAAAGGAGGAACAAGTTCCCCCACTCACTTGTCATCCATTTTTTCCTCTGCCAAGCCTTTTTACTATTGCAGTGAGTTTTCCCAATAGGGCGCATGATTTTTCTAATAAACTAACAAGTAAGCTGGTTTTGCTCACACACCAGCAATGTCTCAGCTGCCTCACTACTGACAACAGCAGAAAAAAAAAAGTCTTAATTCGCAATGCTCCCTTGAGCTATTTACTGTACTCATAGCACAAGCTGAGTTGATTACGCATCCAAAGGCTTCTCAGTGTCCACTATGGCTCTAGCTCTTGCTGGGGAATATTTCTTAGCTGACTGTAAAATGAATTTTTTACTTTGACTTGAACAATATGTAAGGTGGATTTAGTCTCTAACAACTGCACAGTCTGTGCCTCAATATAGCCACTATATGGAGAACATTCTTCTGCACTGCATTTGAACTCAGTGCCTGCTTACAAGCAGAATAGCCTGGATGCCGTTTTCACTTGCAGTGCATGAGTGGCGGCTTTGCCAGAAGAAGTGCTATGTTCAGGCAAACAATGCCAAATGATGAAAACAAACTCATCGCCAATATTCTAGTAAGCCGAAAAAATAAGCCATATGGCACCACTGAATGGCCATATCCAAGCTCATTGATCTAGTTGACATAGCTGAGGTGGCTTAGCGGTTAAGCTGTGAGTTATGGATATGGTACAATGTGTTCACATCCCAGCAATGCCAACAACAACAACAACAACAACAACAACAACAACAACAACAACAACAACAACAACAGCAACAAAAGTGACCTGAAATACAGTGCAGTAAAATACCTAACTATCATTCATCATCTATACTGCATTGTATGATATACAAGGTCACAGGGGGTCTGGAGCCTATCCCACGAGGTGGGGTACCTGGATACTGGATAGGGTGCCAATCCATAACATAACAAAATTCAATGCATTCGAGAGCATATGTATATCAAAAATAAAACACAAACCCATACAGGCTTATCCTTTTTGTAAAGAAATAAGAAGCCGAGAGCTGAATAAATGTCACAAGTTTATTTACTGAATATGACTTCACTGGGACACTGGACAAAGTACACTGTAAACCAGAAAAAGTTGGCAAAACTCAAAAAATTTAAGTAATCAGTTACATCAAACGTTTTAAGTAATGATGTTTCCAATTTTACGTAAACAGAACTATCAGTTTTTGAGTTTGTTGTACTCATTCATATTAATCATTCTTTACTTGCATTATTGAGTAGCCTAACTCATACTATTTAATAGCAACTATAATTTTTTTTAGTTGTTGCAAATCAAATAAATTGCCGTTGGTCTTTCGGCTGCTCTCTGCAATGGGTCACCACAGCAGACCATCCGGTCCACACCAAGCTTGGGACAGGATTTACACCAGATGCCCTTCCTGACGCAACCCTCCTATTTTATCTGGGCTTGAGACAGGCACTTCATCCAGTTGTTGGGAATCGAACCCAGGTCTTTCACATGGCAGGCGAAACACCAACAGTACCACTGAGCCACCAGTGCCCCTATTGCCCTGATGACGTCAGACACAAAGTTGCTAGGCTGAAAGATTTTACGTTGGTGGAATTTTAAGGTAAAAGTTATTGTTACTTAAGTAATTACAGTTACTGAAAATATACAATTTGTTCAGCTAACTTGAAATGTGTCATTTCTACAAACTCATAAATACCAAAAAGTTCTAAATACTCATCAAAGTCTTTTAATGTGACTTAATTGTAATTATTTAAGTTAACAGTAATCAATATGTTTAATTACTTTGAGCGTTAGGGTTTACAGTGTAACAGTACTTGTGCCAACCCCCAGAGAACGTCAGTCAAAGCCAGATTAAAGCTGAGAGAGAATAAAGAAACATATAACTCTTGTTTAACTTCCATCGTCTGTTTTCTCCTTTGTCAGACAGTCCATCTCTCTTTCCATTTATCTGTCCTCTCTATTCTCTTATTGTTTACTGGTGGGGCTAGATGTATGTTTAGTTTAGTTTAGTTTAGTTTTGTTTTGTTTTGTTTGTTTGTTTGTTTGTTTGTTTGTTTGTTTGTTTGTTTGTTTGTTTAATGAATGAGGAAGCATCAGTCCACCAGCCAGGGTGTTCAGAAAAACCTCTGAAATATCAAAAAGTATTTGGTTAGGTTTATGCAAAAATGAACAAAGAAAAATTCTGGATTTACAACGTGTGCATGCATTAAAAAGTACATCACTGCTTATTATGTTATTCTTTATGCACAAAGATGTTCACAAAACTTTCTACAGTAATTCCTCACTCACAGGGGTATTAATGATTTGTTTGGCAACTGCTGCTGGACTTTTGGTGTTCAGACCATTTAAACTGGTGCTGATGCAACAGGCTGAAAAACCACTGGATGATGTCTTGTAGGTGAGGCAAGAGGCATTTTCATTGCTCCCACAAGTTCCTTTAGTGTGCTCACCACATTTGTGACTCAAGCAAACAGAGCTACCATTACAAATAAGGTCCAAACAAGTTTCATAATTTTCTTGACAGCAGATTGTCACACAAACCTATAATTTACACACTCACTGAGCAGTAGAACACTATGATAATACTGAGTGGGCCTCCCTTTGGTCAGAAAACAGCCTCGATTCTTTTTTGCATGTACTCCAAAGTTGTTAGAAACATCCCTAAAGGATTCTGGTCCTTATTGACTTGATTGCATCATGCAGTTCCAGGAGATATTTCAGGTGAATCTGTGACTCTCCAGTTCCACCACATTCAAAGGTGTTTGATAGGATTCAGATCTGGTGACTAATAAAGCAGAAAGTACATTCAAGTCATGATTTTGAACACAATTTAAAATGACCTTTGTGTTGTGACTGGGTGCATTATTGTTTTGAAAATACCAATTAGAAGATGCAAAATTTATGTCCTTGAAGGGATGGACAGCAACATTACGCAGCTAGGCTGTGTGGTTAAAGTGAAGACTCATTAGCGTTTCCAAATTGCCCATAGTGTGCAAAGGAGTGTATGAGTGTGTATGTGTGTGCTTGTGCCCTGTGATGGACTGGCATCCCGTCCAGGGTGTACCCAGAGTTAGACCTCTGGGATAGACCCCGGCTTCCTGAAACCTTGTACAAGATACTGTATGTAGTGTAGAGAATGAAAGGATGGGAAAAATACTTTCCAGAAATCTGTGGCAAAGATAAACAAGGCATAACATGTCATGTGAGTTAGCCAACTAGCTGACTAATTATACTGTATTAAAAGGTTGCTTGACTCACTCACTCATTCATCATTTATACCTCTTAAACCTGTATGCAGGGGTCCTGGAACCTATCACAGGAGACTTAGGACATGAGGCAAGGTACACCCTGGACATGGTGTTAATCCATCACAAAGTGCACGCACACACACACACACACACACACACACACACACACACACACACACACACACACACACACACACACACACACATTTACACACTATAGGCAAATGGGGAAAGTTAGCCTTACCTGCATGTATTTGGACTATGGGAGGAAATCAGAGGAAAACCCACCAAGCATGGGGAGAACATGCAAACTTCATGTCCACAGAGACGGGAATCGAACACGGACCCTGGAGACAGTGCTAATCACTAAGCCACCGTGCCGCTCTGGCTGCTTGAAAGCTTGTTTTTTATTACTATAGCATACTAAAGTCTTCTTTTATCTGGTATATATATACAAGTAGGCAGGAAGAGGGCTATTTAAAAACCCAAATAGAAGGCTTCGGTGTCAGGAGGACTGTTGATTAGTGTCTTGCTCTTGAACTTTCTTCAAAAACTCGTCACCCCAGTGTTGGTCAGTGTAGCAATGCCAGTACAGGCTCCAGCGGCCAGTAGCAGTTCTTTGTACAGTGCTTGTTATTGCTCATAGACACTAATATTGTGTGTGATGGTAAGAGAGAGAGACTCCTGAAGGTAGCACTTTAATGAGTGCAGGTGTGTGAATGGCCAGTAGGGGAGCAGTGGCTATGATTTATTAAAAGGCTCAGGAGCTCAGAAATGCAGCAGTCTGACGAAGGAGCAGACGCCCAACTCATTTCCAAATTCTTCTCTTTAATCAACTCTTTTCTGTTGAATTCCTCTAATTGTCTTTTCCCTAAGATCTCCCTTTTCCACGAACTCTCACTTAATAGAATTCTGAGCCATGAAAAACTTTGTTTGTTTTATAATTGATTTGACAGCAATCAAAGTGTGTGTGTGTGTGTGTGTGTGTGTGTGTGTGTGTGTGTGTGTGTGTGTGTGTGTGTGTGTGTGTGTGTGTGTGTGTGTGTGTGTGTGTGTGTGTGTGTGTGTGTGTGTGTGTGTGTGTGTGTGTGTGAGATAGATACAGCTGTGGCCAAAGGTTTTGAGAATGAAACAAATATTAATTCTCACAGTCTGCTGCTTCAGCGGTTTTAGATCTTTTTGTCTGATTGTCATCTAATCATCTCTATTTCTTTATCCTATATACAGGGTCACGAGGGGCCTGGAATCTTTGCTAGGAGACTTGGGGCATGAGATGGGGTACACCCTGGACAGGGATCCAATCCATCTCAGAGAACACACGCATATTATTGAAGCACACTTATTTACACACTACAGGCAATTTGGGAACACCAATTAGCTTAATCCGCATATCTTTTTTACTGAGGGAGGAAAACCGAGTAAACAGGGGAAACCCACCAAGAACATGCAAACTCCATGCACACAGAGGCGTGCAAGGCGACAGTGCTAACCACTATGCCACCGTGACTCCCTTTACACTATGTCTGATGGTACTTTGGTATACCGATGTATAATTACAAGCATTTCATAAGTGTCAAAGGCTCACTAAGTCACTCACACATCTTCTATACTGCTTTTATTCTGTGCACAGGGTCGCAGGGGGGCCTGGAGGGGCACGAGGAGGGGTACACCCTTGACAGGATGCCAATCCATCATGCACACACACGTTCCTTCACACACTAAGGGCAATTTAAAAACACCAATAAGCCCAATCTGCTTGTCTTTAGACAGTGAGAGGAAACGAACCAAGCACGGGGAGAACATGCAAACTCCATGCACACAGAGGCAGGAATCGAACCCGGGCCCCAGAGTTGCTGCGCTTTTTTCTGATAAGTGTTAAAGGCTTTTATTTCAATTTGCATCAAGTTTGCAAAGTACCAATAATAGCAGTGTTTCCCCGTCTTTCTCAAGAGCTCTACAATTCCACCTGGCATGCAGTCAATCAACTTCTGTCACCTTCAGTCATGTGTCGTGCCAACAGTAAAGCATCCTGAGACCATCCATGTGTGGAGTGGCTACTTAGCCAAGGAAGTGGGTTCATTCACAATTTCGCCCAAGAACACAGCCATGAATAAAGAATGGTCAAAATCATACAAAAACATTCTACGAGAGCAACTTCTCCCAACCACCCAAGAACAGTTGGTGGTGAATAATGGCTTTTCCTGCATGATGGAGCATGTTGCCATAAGGCAAAAATGAGAACTAAGTGGCTCGGGGAACAAAATATCGAAATTTTGGGTCCATGGCAAGGAAACTCCTCAGACCTTATTCCCTTTGAGAACTTGCGCTCAATCCTCAAGAGGCAGGTGGACAAACAAAACCCCACAAATTCTGACAAACTCCAAGTTATGATCAAGCAAGAATCTGCTGCCATCAGTCTGGAGGTGGCAAAGAAGTTGATTGCCAGTGCAAATTGCAGAGGTCTTGAAAAAGAAGGTGAATACTGACTCTGTGCATAAACTTAATGTAATTGTCAATAAAAGCATTTGATACTTATGAAATGCATCTTGCATCGGTTTGACTTACCATTGGACATCATGCTTGTTCAATTTCCTGATTTTGGTTTTGGTCTTTTCCCAATTTTTGGTTTCTAGTTTTGTGTTTGTTGGTTTTGCCATGCTTCTGCAAACCCTACTTTCATGACATGATATATTTTTGGTAACTGGAAATGTCAAATGTGTCTGATTTTAGCAATATTAGAGGCTATCTAACATGACACCATGGTTCCACACTAGACAGGATGGAGATATACAGTAGAATCGCAGTCTATGGATAGGTAAACATTGTTTGCATAGTAAATGAATGTGACTGTCTTAATAAGAATAACCTCTTATTTTAAAAATAGGTTTAGAAACATGTAATCTTTTATGTATTTAATGTTACTGAAGCAAACAGAGAGGATTGAGGTGGAAGTATGTCAAGTTTTCTAAACAAGCAAATTAATATCATTATATTCAATTACTGTATAATCCTCAAGTTCAAGTGGCAACGTGTAAATGTAAAATGAAAACGACCCATCAGAATCCACTCAGTGTGACAAATGAGAACATTCAGATGGACAGGAAATTTACAGTCCAAAGAGCAGCATGTCTGCTATATCTTTCTCAAAATATCAAAATAAATAGATAAATAAGTAAATAAATCAAATGGAGAAAAAAAGGATCAGTATCTGCATACCTCATGCTGTGAAAAAATGCATCACACATCATCTTCTGAATGACCTAGTTTTACCTATAAGAAAAAGCTCCCATAAACATGCTGTAACTGCACAAATAAGACATTTCAAAGAAAAGATATTTATCTTTTTTTACTTTAATCTGTGTCTTATCTAATTGTATTTCTAGTAGTTTTTAGGCCAAAGAGAATAAATGCATACTTCAATACACAAATTGCTAAATTTAGGCATGGTGGAAGATTAAAAACATCTGAAAGGGGTAATCTATTTGAATTTCAAGTGACCCAATTCATCATGCCTTCCAGCGACACAATGCAGATGACAGCAAATTTTCTGGAAAGTTTACTGGAAAGAAAAAGTGTGGTATTAAAAGGTGCTCAAGCAAGAGGCATGACTGTAGCCTTAAGAACATTGTAAAGCAAAGCTCATTCAAGAACATGAGAGAGCTTTACAAGGAGTGGAGGGAGGCAGGAGTCAGTGCATCAGGAGTCATCACCTACTGACATCACCATCAAGTGGGCTACAACTGGTGCATTCCTACTGTAGTATCAAGCCACTCCTGACCCAACATCAGAAGCATTTTACCTGGGCTAAGGAGAAAAAGAACTGGACTGTTGCTCAGTAGTCCTCTTTACAGATGACAAAAATGTGCATTTCACTTGGAAATCGAGATGAATGAGAAGTTTCCACAGTTGGTGATAACTTGGAGTGTCATGTCATCAGTGGCATTCTCCACTTTGTAGAGCACTTCATGCTTCCATCTGCTGACAAGTTTTATGGAGATGCCAATTTCCTTTTCCAGCAATACTGGAAGTGCCAAAACTACCACTAACTGGTTTGCTGACCATGATATTATAGTGCTTGATTGGCCAGACAATTCACCAGACCCGAGCCCCAGAAATGAGAAACACTGACCCAACAATAAAGACAAGCTGAAGGCTGCTATCGAAGCAACCTGGTCTTCGATATACAAAGACCAGGTTGCTTTTATATATATAAAAAAGTATATATGGAGTTACTATACTATAGTATAGTTTTATAAAATGTATATATACTAGTATAGTATATATGGAGTTGCCAGTCAAATTATTAAGGAGATTTGAACACATTACCCAAACCTGTTAGGATAGCGCTGAACAGGTGTCTAAACAGCCATGCGGCCAAAAGTTAATAGTGAGACTAACCAGATAAAAGGCTTCAATAGGCAGAGGTGGAAAGAGTACAAACATTTTGTACTCAAGTAAAAGTACTGTTATTTCAGTGAAATTTTACTGAAGTACAAGTAAAGTTACCGTTATAAAAATTTTACTCAAAGTAAAAGTTACCGAGTTACTTTTTTTTTTTTTTTTTTACAGCGGGGTGGGATGAGGGATTCTAGCGTAGTTCAAAAAAGATGAGCAGATATAAATCTCAAACTAGTTGTTTTTAACTGAAGGAACACCTTTGCATAATTAAGCTGTTGTCTTTCTTGTGCTTGAAAATCAAAGTGGTCACTTAAATATGGCATCACGTCCCAGTCCAGGGTTGGGCCGCACAGCAAAAGACTGGTTCAGGGATGGAAATGGAGGTATATGGCAGAAAGAACTAGATCCAGTCATTAACTGATGATATAATGAGGTTTGTATTGCTTTACAAAAAATAAAAAAATAAATACACAAACACACACACACACACACACACACACACACACACACACACACACACACACACACACACACACACACACACACACACACACAACAGAAGGAGAATCAGATTCAGGGTGGACCCAGGCCAAAATTATAAACTAAATGGTATTAATATTTAGTAGCTATATTACCTGCAAAACAACACAAACAAAAATACAGGTACCTTCCCTGACTCCCTAAACCAAAACCAGTGAATAAATTCTCTCTTCCCAAAATAAATGGCAGCCGCGCCCCTACTACTGCTGAGTGCACAAACATACAGTGAAATTATCTACAAATATATACAAAGACCAACCAAAGCAATAATCAAAGTCAATGGGAGGCAAAAAGTCAAAACCAGAAAACACAACTAAATATCAAAATGCCAAAATCACAATCTCTTTCCTCTTTCCCGCGTCTCTCTCCAGTTTATATATTTTGACGTCACTCTCAGGGCGGAAGCGACCGTGTGGAAGGTCGGGTAGATGCCAATGTCGGGACAGTCAGAAAACCTGGAGTGGAGTCTGGAGCGGCGCGCGACCAGGACACAATACAAAGAACAATTTATACAAAGCATAATATTTATATAATTTTTTGCATTTTCATCCCTTTGTTTTACTCAGCAGCGAATATGTTTTAAAATGTAGCAAATTACAATACTTCAAACAAAACATACTTAAGTAAAAGTAAAATTACAGATTTTAAAAACTACTTTAAAAAGCAGACGTAACAAAAAAAAAACTTCTCAATTACAGTAACGCGAGTAAATGTAATTCGTTACTTTCGTTACCTCTGTCAATAGGTATAGTAGCATAAAGATTGCACTTTGGAGCAATAGAAAAAGGTCAAGTGGTCCGATGACCCTAATCCAGAGTCATGGGCGCATCAGGGTAAGAGGGAAAGTACATGCATTGAACCCATCATGCATAGTGTCCCACACTGTCGTGTTCGAAAGAAAGTAGAAACTTTTCTATTTACAGTATGTGTGTTTTTGTATAAACACATAATAAAATTCATCTGAACCAAACGGATTTGCATCCTCAGATAAATAACAACATATAACTTTTTTTACAATGCCAAAATAAAACAAAAAAAAAAAACATGTGGGCAATATTAAGTACCTCGTTACTGTTTCCACAGGATTTAAGAGGGTAATTTGTAGCCAGTCGCTGCTAATCAACAGCCCCTGATTAATCATCAATAATCATCAGCAGGTCTGTAAAAGCAAAGGTTTGGCAGTTTGTTGGTTTGTGTGATAGCACAATGCCAACAAGAAAAGACACAAGCAGTGGTCTTTGTTTCTGAACAGAAGCAATTGTTTCTGCACATCATTCTGGAAAAGATTCTAAAACATTTTCTAAACTATTGGAGACCAGCGATCTACTGTACTGTAGAGTGAGAAACATTATTCACAAGTGGAACGCATTCAAGATAGTCGCCAGTCTTCCCAGGGGTGGACATCCCAGCACATTCACCCCAAGGTCAGACCATACAATGCTCAGAGAAAAGAAAAGAAAAAAAAAGTGCAAGTGCTACATCTCAGACCCTACAGCCTTCACGGAACATGTTAAATGTCAAAGTCCATGACAGCACATTTAGAAGAGAACTGAACAAATATGGTTTGCTGGAAGGGTTGCCAGGAGAAAGCCTCTTCTGTACAAAAAGAACATACATGACTGAGGTTCACAAAACTGTGAAACTCTTTGAAAACTTCGAAGAAGGCACAAGGTTTCCTCCACAATAATGTGAGAGACTGATAAAATCATACACGAACCAATTACTTCAAGTTATTGCTCATAAAGGTGGATCTACAAGCTATTGAATCATTGATGTACTTTGTATTGTTAATTTTTTTTTTTAAGAAATAATGGCATGGTGAAAAAAAAAAGTTCTTGGTCATCTGTTGGTCATCTGAGGTTGTATTTGCCTGATACTAAGACTCGCTATGATCAGATTGTTTTTCTTATGTTTTTACACAAAAGAGGGAGTACTAACTTTCGAACATGTCACATGAGTACATAATCTTTGGATGAGGATTGTATTGTGCTCTTCAGGGAGGACATCCTAAGATATGATGGCATGTACTCTACATAGGGGTGTGCTTGGTATAAAAGGAAGGTACACATCTTCTCTAGGAAGAAGGTGTGAAACTGGTGTGCACTGAGAACGTGTGAGATTCTATGTGGTAGACAGTCAGTTTCTTAGCAACAGCCCACATACAGCCCACCAGGAAAAGAGGAAATAAGGAAGCAGAGGATCCTTTAGTCTGATTCTATCTTCAGGATGACATCCCCGTGCAATTGATGCACTGATACCATCATGATATATATCTCTTGCAAAACCTGGAGTAGAAAAAAAAAATCCTTTAACAATGACTTGAAAAATACTCTGCAGCTATTGCGTGCTGGCATAAAGTCCTACTGCACTGTTATTATATGCCGTATCAAGAATGAAATTTTTTTTGTTTCACTGATTTTCTTAAGGACAAAAAATGTGTTAATTTAACTAATCATTATTTTAATCTTACCTTGTCACTGTGAGGACTTACACAGTCATTTTCCTTTCACAACACACATATACACTTTGTGTCATGTAACCAATTTAAACCTTTTGACTTCCGAGCATCACACGCTCTTCCCTCATCTCTATTCAGTGAATATCAACCATAGTAATTCAGGCTTCCTTTTCACTGCCTCAATGGTCATTGCTTTCTGAACAACCCTGTTTGCCAGATTGTTGGATTCCGCTTCCTTTCCTTTCCCCCATCTGTCTCTATGCTCATCGGGAGGTGAGAATGGATTTGAGATGTCCCTCGGGCTTGGCACCACACCCTCCTTCTCTCATGCTTGCTCTCTCGCTCTCTCTCTCTCTCTCTCTCTCCATCCTTTTCTCTGTGCCAGATGGCAGTTTATCAGAAAGAGTATCAGAGCAGGACTCAAACAAATGTCCATTCACTTTCACGACTTTAAACTCTCTTTTGGTGCACTGAGCCTAAAATTATCATTGGTTTTACGGTCATTAATATGTCTTTTTGCAAAAAATATGATTATAGTGTTGGTAATATTGGTTATATTTTTGGTCTGCATTTACATTATTTCCTATGGGGAAATGTGTTTAAGAACTTTATGAATAAGGTTGTGGAAGAAGCAATGAACAAAAGTTCTTTTGTTCCTGTATTATTTCCTATTTATGTCAAGTAGAATTTTAATTGATATGTTCTTTATATTACTGCACTAATAATAAATAGATCATGTTAAAAGTAACTAGTAATTGATTTATTTTTTATTCATCCAATAAATTGACTTCATATCCCCACTGAATTATCATCTTATACTTACGATGCTTATTAGTGGTATAACATAAAACACATATAATACAGTTGAATATACTGTGTATACATGTCGAATAATCTATTTTTTGTGCTATAAGTTTGTTCATAATAGATCAATCAGTGAAGTCCTTATTACAGTTACATTTTTAACAATGTGTGCCTTAGTTGGTTTAATCCTATTTTCTTGCTTTTCAGCTGGTATGGGAGAAACAGGATTACCCAGTCAGAATCATGCATTATTCCCTTTTCTGTTTGAAAGATCCTTGCCAGGTAGCTACAATGAGATATCAAGGTGACTGCTGATGAGGTACTGGAGTTCTGCTCCAGGATGAGAAAAACAGATTGGTGCTGTAATGTAATCTTTTTTTAAATCATCTTATATAAATGATTTTTAGTAGAAACTCGTTAAATGTGTATATGGCAACATTATTGGCTTTTGGCGATAGAGGGTTTGGGGATCTTTGTCTGCTTCTCCTGCTTCTTAAACCTATTAGTTCTTACTCCTGTATATTCTGCTCATAAAACTGCGACATACCAGTATACAATGGTAAACACACACGCGCACACACACACACACACACACACACACACACACACACACACACACACACACACACACACACACACACACACACACACACGCACACAATTTGTCAATTTGTCACAGATGTCTCAAGGTTGCACGTTTGTCACAGAGTGTCCCACAGCAGCTTGTCAGGAGCTGAGCATGAAATTGCATGCATACTTGATTTCATGTGGTTCAGTTAGCTTCTGGCTAGGCTGGCAGACACATGTCGCAGTTTCACCGCCATTACTAAGGAGCTAAACCCTGCTTTAATTCCAAACCAACAGCTAACCAGCAACGGTTTTGCTCCGTGTCACAATCTAAGAAATTTGCCATTTCTCTCTGAGGGGAAGCTAGGAAATTCTTTTCCCTGTGCCTACTGATTTTATATATATATATATATATATATATATATATATATATATATATATATATATATATATATTTTTTTTTTTTTTTTTTTTTTTGCTACTTTTTTGCATGGTAATTTTTTGCATAAATAATGTTTGCATTGCAACATAGTCGACATGAAGGGTGGAAGAATTAGGTAACAGGGTCTTACTGAATTAGGTGGTTTATATAACCTCATTAGGGGTGGGCGGTTGTGGTTTTGTATGTAAGGCTGTGTGTTCCATATTTTTTGTGCTTGTGTGTGTGTGTGTGTATGTGTGTGTGTGTGTGTGTGTGTGTGTGTGTGTGTGTGTGTGTGTGTGTGTGTGTGTGTGTGTGTGTGTGTGTGTGTG
>JAAGKR010008309.1:0-30000 GCA_011419295.1 Clarias macrocephalus
ATATATATATATATAGACATACATACACAAGGACAGGGTAATTAATGGTAGAGGACGTGTGGAGGCAGTGGGAGGTGGGAATTTCTGTGCAACTTGCTTTACGTCAAGCGTCCACTGTTACGGATGACACATGTTTTGCTTTATAATCAGCTTTCGGTCAACTTTAAAAAGAAGTAATTATAAAGATGAAAAACATAATTGCACATGAAAAGGAAACCCTTTTAATAAATAAAATAAAAGGAAGTTATACCTTTCTATGAACCATTGAATGAAATAAACCCTATTAATTAAGTTTTGGTCATTGAGGTGCTTTGTAAAAAGGAAGTGGTCTCTCATTGTGCCATGCAAATTACAGCCCCAGTTTTTCCCAGAGTACCTTGTCTGCGACTGGCAGCCATATATATGGCAGCTCTGCTGGCATTCCTTCACCCACACACTACATATTTAGCAGGGTTTATTTTTGTAGCCATCTGGTGGGAGTTTGTGGAAAAGCTAAAAAACTACACTGGAATCATTACCATTGACTTTTATGGAAGTGGTGATGGTGAGTCAAGCCCGCTGGACCATTGCTTTAATGCGTATGTGAGAACCGGGGCTACACTGACTCAAAGAGCAACATCACGCACAGTTCCTCGATCTGGATGCAGACACTGCTTAAACATGGCTGAAATATACAGAACATTCTGTTATATATTAACGCAGACGGTGGATTTTAAGGTGTTCATGCCTCAGGAGATGCACCCACATCTTTGACCACAAACCTTCCCAGTCCAGCAGGAACCTGTGGTGCTTGGCAACTTTTCATGCAGGGAAACCCTTCCACCCACAGTCTTGAGACTGCATACCGAGAGCTGCGATCACTGGGAGTTCAGCCGGCCACAGCTGAAGACACGTGGACAAGCTTTTACATCTGCTGCTGTACAGTCAGTGTGTCCCTACGGCCTCCTGCTCTCTAACACTAGATTGATGAGTTGATGAGCTTCATTTCTTAGAGGTGGTGGTGCATTGATTTCAACTGCACTTCAAAGCAACCAGTGTTATGTGCCCTTACCTTAGGTTGATTTATCAAGAAGCCAATTATATAAAATTAAACGCATTTATAAAAGCTCACTAACTGCCAATGCAACCAATGAAACCACTACAAAAGCTATTGGAAGTTGTTGTTGTTGTCGTCGTCGTCGTCGTCGTTGTTGTTCATGCATGTAATCAACTGTCTTTCCAAAAATGTGAGTCAAGGGGCTAGGACCAAAGCCAGCAGAGGATTCTTGTTATACAAATAATCTGTTGCCCAGCAACACCAAATCTCCATTATCAGTTGAGACAGACTGAGAGTACCTGAGCATGTATTTCAATCCAGAAGGAGCACAGGTTTACAAAGCCATGAGGCTTTATTTACATTTGTTTGGGGATCTAATTCAAAGGGGTTTTCAACCATGTTGAGGAGTGTAGCCACTTTCTGACCTCTGAACTAACAGTAAGACAGCTACAATAAATGCTCTAGTGCTTGGCCTATATATAACCCTTTGCTTGATGGATTGAATCTACAGTGATGGTATAGATGATTAATTATCCATAGCGGTTTTTTCATTATCAAAAAGATACAAATGATATCCAACCCAATTACCTTACAATAGGAATAGAGCTTCTATTGGACACATGAAATAGATACTCGACCCCCAGTAGGGAGAAACAGCATCAAATTGTCCCTGTCACTGACCACCTGTCACTCCTTACAGCTAGAAAGCCACGTACCATGTGCTATTTCTGAAGCAAAGCTAAAAGAACAGTGTTTATGGTTCATCAGGGTTTTATTTCATTTTTGCAAAAGTAATCGTGTACTTCCCTTTTGAAAGTTTGACTTTAAATAATACACAACACATTTGTATACAGCTGTATTACCTACAATATAAATATATGTAGGTAATCAATGGACATTATACTGTATTATAATAAATGGATTGATGTATTGATGTCTGATAATCTGTGATATTGCAGAGCATGCAATATCACAGATTATCAGACATCAATACATGTCAGAGCATGCAATTTTTCTCAAAAATAAAAATTTAATTTTATGCATGAATTTTGACACATTTCATTTTGACACATTTCAAACTCGAATGAGACAAGTTAGTTTCTATCATCAGATAGAATGATAGATATTCCTTATGATACTGGTAAAGTAGAAAGTGCAATGTCTTTTGACCTGGAATAGCAGACTCTCCCAAGACCAATTGATTTTTATTTATTTATTTATTTATTTATTTTTAGAATCCAAGAAATTTTGACTTTTTTTTTTTTTTACATTTTATATAATATAGAGTAATATTATAATTTTTTTTTATTGCATGTTTATATGATTTATGCATGACGTCTATCCTCTGCTGGGTCACTAGGAGAATGGAACCTATACCATGAATTTGGTGCACAAGTCAGAGAACACCCAGGATGGAGTGCCAGCACATCTCAAGACACATGGATGGACAATTGGGAAGGATAAATCACCACGTGATTGTATCCAGTATCTGAAGGAAACCCAACAAGTACGGGGAGGACACCACACACAGACCGGAGACAAGATTCAAAACCTCAAACTTGTGATAGTGCTTACCATTAAATCATTGTGACTATGCATGACCTATTATTAATTAATATAATTTTTTTCATATTCAGTCCTCATTTTCTCATTCATTTCCTCATTCAAGTTTGATTCCTCCTTCAGGTCTGTGTGCATAGAGTTTGCTTGTTTACTCTGTGCTTGGTGGGTTTCCTCCGGGTACTCCGGTTTCTTTGTACTTCCTCAGTACAAAGACATGTAGTGTAGGCTAACTGGTGTTTCCAAAGCCTTTTAGTGTGAGCGTATGTGTGGGTGTGTATATGCTTGTGCGCCTGTGATTGATTGGCACCCCGTCCAGCATGTACACTTAGGGTTCCAAGTTTCCTTGGATAGGCTCCAGGCCTCCTGTGACCCAGTACAGGATACATGCTATAGAGAAGAAAGAGAATGATGGAGTGAGTGAGTATACTGCATCTCTAAATCTGCATCCTAATATGATTTCCGCTGTTAAACAATGTAAAAAATACTGTTATTCCTAGTGTCTGTTGTTGCCATAGTGCCAGGAAGACTTGCTATTTTATATGGCTATAGATATATGATTTTATGTAAATAAAAAAAAAAAAAATTTAAAACATAAAAAAAATAATAAAGGACCATCATTGTGCTTAATAAGTTCAAAGGACAAACAGTGTATAAAAGTTGTCAGATAAGTGCAGTTTATACTAGCAATCATAAATTCTTTGGAAAACATTTGTAATAATACATTGATGTGCACAGAAAGTGATTTGAAAGCAATCTGGAGCAAAAAATGATATGATGTCAGGCTCATGTAACTTACACAATCACCAGAATAAATCGCTCAACCATGAATTGTTTTGCCTTAGATGTGGAAATACGTCTTTTTTTTTTTCTCTACAGCTGCATTTGCGTCCTCTTTTCCACCACCGAAACCTGCGTGACAGTGGTGTGGAGGTGTATTTTTAGCTGAAAAATGATCACCTTGAGTCATGTAATCAGCTGGAGATAAATAGGGGGTGTGGTGTTTCTGTAGCTAACTGAGTGTTTACATAAAGGGCGGTGTCTGTTTTAGAGGCTTCACATTTCCACTGACCCTAACCAATGATCTTTAACATAATTTTGTGTTAGTGTTTTATTTACTTTATGAAAATACAGGATTTATAATGTAATGTCATTCAAGTTATGTTGTATAGGCCTTATACTGTTACTATGGTTAGGACTAAAATAAAGAAAGAAGGCGGAAAAGTTATACAATGAGTGTGTGTGACGTGTATATAAAACGTCAAGGTTAAAATGGTCTATGGTCTGCGATGAACTGGCACCCCGTCCAGGGTGTACCCCGTCTCGTGCAATAAGTCTAATGGGATAGGCTCCGAGGCCCCCGCGACTCTGTATAAAGCAGTATAGACGATGAGTGAAAGTGAGTGAGTTTTAGGGTTTTTCTTCTCTCATTCCTTTAATTGTCATAGTAAATGTGGAAGTACAGTAAGCTTACCTTAAATGAGATCTGCGGCTCTTGATCCTTGATCCGCAGGTTTTGTTCTATAATAAGCATTACACGAAATATTCTGTCATGATAGATCCATTACACGAAAGAAGTTAAAAGAACTATACACTGATGCTGTTCCCAAAATGCGAGTTGGCATCCACTCTTTTTTTTTATTTTTTTATTGGCTGCAATGAAGAAGAGCTATATCCTTCTGAACTCACTTACGCTTGCAGTATACCACACCCACAAACACACAGCATCATTAGAGAACAAAAAGGCATGACCAAGCAACGTGAAACAGTGCACCGTTAAATAATTAATGCGATTGAAAGAGTCCATCTGCAGTGTGTCACCACAGCTCATTCCTGAAAAGTAATTGCCACAGTGAAATACATCTGCTACTTGCTTCAGGCACTGCTTAACATGTTTATATGCTGCTCGTGAGTAAAATTCAATTCAATTCAATTTTCATTTAAATCCATGTTTTTTTTTATTATGTTTTTAACAATAGATATCATCCAAATCTTTACAGATTTCACAATGTAGATTTACAAAGCAAAAAAAGAAAACATAAGAGAAACCAGAAGAAAACATAAGAGAAACCAGACTCCAAACAGAACCAATCATCTCCTGACACCAAACGGGGGAGTCCAAACCATTCAAATTAGTCATTCCTTTCGGAATTCAAACTTAAACAGTGTCCACCCACATAGCAACTGTGACATGTGTTTTGAGTGGATGTAATTACGTTGGTCCAATATTGCGCCAACAGACTTTGAGCAGAATGCCTGCATTTCAGTAGCTGAAGGCCTTTACGCATCATCATTTGTAGGTACAAATCTACAACATTCAGGAAGCATTAGTAAGTTTTGGGAAGTGCAAATAATTAGGGTGTCGATTAGGGATCATCCAGAGAAGCAGTTCGCTGTCTCACAAACACACACTCATTCTGTTTACCGCTTCTCCTGTAGGGGACTCGGGACATTAGGCAGGATGCACATTAGTGATAGGAAGCTTGAATCTCATTCATCAAAATTTTGTTCATTTCGTGCTTTTGATCAGTAATAAAATAAAGTGAAACATTTTCCATAAACAGACGCCCAATATGTCTACATACACAAATTTTAGCCATAGTCCTAGTAATGAAAATATTGCAATGTAGCTCAGGACATATTATGATAAACAGAATGAGCAGCTCACCATCATACTGTATCTTTTGATCTTTCTAGTCGTTCGTTCTTTTACGCTATTAGCGTCTATGAAAGTTATGTGACAAAAGAACGAACGATTCGGACCAGAAGACTCGAGACCATGAGAAGAAGAACCGCTCAGCATCATTAGATCTCTGTGTAAGCTAAGCCAAAGGATTGGCTGACTAATAAATTCCACAACTGTTCTGGGAATGAAAATTGTTGCTAGTCATAATAAAAGATAAAAGAAAATAACTAGTACTCCAAAACAAGTTTTAATAACAGCATGGCAAGCATACTGTTTATAAATGACTGTGTGCTGGCAGGTTCGCCGTTTCCCATTTCCTTGAGTGCCTTGGAGCATGTTCTTTATTATGGCACCTACTGACATTATTCACAACTATTCTAACTTTCTCTTGCCCTGAGTGAGCAATGATTAAAAGTACTTCTCTAGGAAACTAGAAGTCTATCACAAATAATATAAACATATTCATTTACTTATTCCCACAAGTCATAAAAGAATAGCAAAAGCTCACCACCTCACTGAGAAAACCCCGGATGTCTCCCTGGTGCCTGTCACAGGCAATATAGTTCAGGACAGAGCAGAAATGCCTCATGCAAATGTGTCACAAATCTACACGCAGGTGGCCTGTGTGTGTCTGTTCCAGACAGAGTGCTAATAGTTTCTGTGCCAGACATTTTGTTAACCAAATTCAAAAAGAAAGCAGGGGGTTTGTTGTTGTTGCTCCTGTGGAGCCAAATACACTCATTCCATCTCTCCTTGTCTCAGCAACAAACATACAAATACACAACCTGAATTCTCATCCTCAAGTAACACTGGAAAATTCATTATTCAACAACTGAAATGTGTTATTGCTACTGAAGCATTTTGTTACTGAAAGAGGTCAGAGGTCATAACCATGACCAGGGGCCTCTTTTCCAGTCAGGAAAGATGAGCTGAGAAATTGTCTTCATTACCCATGCCCATGGTGATAATAACAATTCATATTGTTTAAATTGTAAACATACCATTACTGTTGGTCAGTGAAAGAATTTTGTTTTGTATTTTTCAGTGGTGTACCACAGGGCTGTATGCTAGCCCCAATGTTCAGCATAAACAGTAGAAATCAAATATCTAACAAAATGTCCATACTGACATCTAATTTAACTAATTTAACCAAACATGTTTTTGCAAATGGCGGCATAGTGGTTAGCACAGTGACCTCGTCACTCCAGGGTCGAGGCTTTGAGTCCTGTTTTTGTGCATGGATTTGCATGTTCTTCCAGTGCTTGGTGGGTTTCCTCCCTAATTGCTGTTTCCAAATTGTCTATTGTGTGTGTGCGTGTGCATGATTTTGCCCTGCGATGGATTGGCACCCTGTCCAGGGTGTCTTTCACTGAGTGCCCCAAGTACCCTGGGATTGGTTTAAGTCCTGCGGTGAATAAGCAGTAAGTGTTTTTGCAAATACTATATTGCTTTGCAGCAGCATGGCCCATAATGCTCCCCTTCACAACTCCATGATGCCTAGTTTAATCCAGAGTTTGGGTTAGGCTGAATGGAGGTTTATGTTTGATGGTGTCCTCTGGGCTTCTGAAAATAAGCCAGTAGGTCAGTTTTCCACATGGTGAGCAATGCATGGTGCCCTGTGATGGATGGGGATCAAGCGCAGGGTTTATTCCTGCATCACACTCAGGGTTCCCAGGACCAGGGTAAAGCATACTGTAGGCATCTGACTGTGAGTATCAGGTCTGTTTGTGTGATTAGGCCTGCAAATGGTTACACATTATCCTGAATGTTTATTTGCAGCCTTCTGACTGTAAAATATCTGTAAAATGAAAATTAATTTAAAAGGGTTGCTCTATAACCTAGCCTGAACCTGTATTTCTGCATTGTACTGTACTAGATTCAGGATTAATCAACGTTTTTAATACGTCTGCCTTTGCCTTCATGCCATCTGGGGCCATCTGCGCTGCTATAGCAATGAAAATATTAAGACTGGGGTCTCAGGCTGGAGATGCATGCGTGTGTCTGTGTGAGAGAGTGTGTAAGAATGTATCGTTCACATTGCACAGATGGAGGCAGTCCACACACCACCCCAGACCCAAGGCATGCAATGTCCAAGCAGATTAACTTGGAGCATCATGAAACAAGTCTAAACACTCGATATAACTCGCTCATAAAAAGTCATAAACGTTTCAATCACTGATAAAGCAATATAACCGGCATGTGGAGTTACTTCCCGCTTGAATTTCTGAATTGTGTGAAAGGTGAAAATCCCTTTTAATGCACATTTTCCTACATGAGTTTTCACACGTATGTCTTATAGTGGCATGCAAGCTTTCACTTTTTACATTTATTATTGCCTAGCACTTGGCATCGTGGCTTTGCGGTTTGATTGACAGGCTGGCTTGTCACTCGTCGAGATCAGAGGTCATAACCATGACGCTCCAGGGGCCTCTTTTCCAGTCAGGAAAGATCAGCTGAGAAATTGTCTTCATTGCCCTTGACTGCATTCCCAGCTCAATTGCCATGTCACCCCACAAATACCACACACTTCCCAGAAACATTTTCCCTTATCACTAATAAATGTCTTTTGGAGATGGAGTGGGGCACAGGTGATGGATATTTTAAAAAAAGAAGACAATTTTCACCTGCTGTTTTAGCTGACGGCCACCGCATCTCCGCCTTGCACATCTATTAAAAGACATTAAGGAGCAAGCAGACCAACTTACCCTCCAGGAACAAGTCACTTTATTTTCAGCCGTCAATATAGAGCACAGATAGGTGGGTGCTAAAGTGGTCCAGCAGTCTCCTACCCCCAACAACCTGGTCATTTATTCTGGGTGGAAGGCTGGATTAGTTTACGGCTGCAGGGTCAGTTTGCATTTTGCCATGTCTGTAAATATTAAACTAAGTCGAGCTCCTTCTTCCTGCAACAGCTCTTTAATTGTTGAGCTTCTAGGACAGACATAGTTGTGCACTGAAAGTCACAAAAATCAGGAGAAATACTTCAGGAAAGTAACATAATTAGGCGTTATGTACATCATGGGATTTCTCTGATATACTCCCATTGCTTTTGATATTTTTCTCTCTCATGATTTCCTCTGGGGTCTGTGTGTTTTACTAAAAAGAGTTGTTTGCTCTTAATAGTCCATCTTCTCTGCAAGTCCTGTGTCTCATACATATTAAATCTGAGCGTTTTATGATTATGTTTCCCAAGATACAAATATGAGATGGCAGACCCTGGCACACTCTGCAGGTAGAGTACATGTTTTGCCTAGTGAGTAAATAATCTGTATTCCACTTTTCTAAATCTTTTTTGACATTTTTATCTTATCTTTATTTAAGTTATGGAGAATATTCCTATTACTAAGGCTGCTGCATGAGTAGTGCATTGAGTACCCAGAGGAAACACATCAATCACAGAGAGGACAGGTTTGGACCCCCTGCCCTGGAGGTGTAAGGACTTCTAGATGATGCCACCATGAAGCCATTTGGACAAACTAACAATAAATATTACATTTATTTTTTTAATACTTTAATGAAAAAAATGTTGGAGTCAGTCGCTGCCTGAAGTGTTGTTGGGTAAAAACTCATGGACCTGACTGTTAATGAGTGTTTTAGGGTAAAAAGAGAACAACTACATGCAGTATAATTCTCTGAAAGAGTCTTTGTGGTTGAGATAAAATTTCCTATTATACGTTTGCAAATTTATCATATGATTTAAAAGGTTGTGTTTCAAGTTCGTTCAGATTTAATCACAGAGTTTGAAATCACCATATGTGCCATATTGTCTCAAAGTATGAAAACAGATTAAATTTAACTAGAATAACCTGCCTGGTAATTATAAAATATTAAGACATGCCATATAATTGTCAGTCACCCCTGACAGATTTAGTAGTTTCAGGTTACAACATCTCATTTTCATGGTAAACGTAACATTGTACTTAATAAAAATGTCAAAAATGCTTTTCCATACAAGTAAAAAGTTATCTGCATTCTGCAAATGCTTTTATACAACTGAGACAGGAGAAACCTGCATTGTCAAGAGTTAAGAGTTTTGTTGAAACAAACGTCCTCCAACAATGGCAGCTTGAAGATGCTGAGTGAAGATGTAACTGGACTCTCATGGCTTCAAACCCATGACTAATTAAGGTAAATATTGGATAAAGAGTTTGAATCGAAATTAAAAGTGATATGAGAGGTCATTAAGGACATTGCTAATGCATGTCTAGCCAGTTGCTTATCATCCTGCAGCTCATGCTGACTCGAATTAAGCCGTCCAATCAAATTAAAATACGCTATGTGATTTAAGAGGGGTATTTTGGAGAAAGTCATATTCATAAAGTGGAAATTAACAGGCTTGGATGCTAGACACAAATTTAAATTGGAAGCCTGAAATAAATAGCTTTGTGAGCTCTCGCTGGCGATGGTCGCAACATGCCAGTGCGGAAGCGGCAGAGGGTGCAGCCATTTTAAGGCCACCTCCTGGCATGTGCTGACGGGAGCAGGGCCACTGGAGCTCTCGGTGTCTTGGCAGTGGATATTATGAAATGGACTGAATGACACAGGTTCCAAATATGGACCCAGAAGGATGAAAGCCAAGTGAACCCTCTAACCCCAGCTACTAACTAGCTTGTGTTTCATCACAGCAGGGTGGAATTGAATGGTTTGTGTGGCTTGTAGAAAATTTGTAATATTGCTTCATCACTTATGCATAGCATGTATGGAAAATATTTCTCTAATGCGTCTCAGTTTCTTCAGTTCCACCTGTGCATAAGACCGGGGCTCCATCCGTACACATGTTTCCGTGCAATGATGCATGGGTTTGTGCTTTATAAATATATAAGATATAGAATTCACAGTAGGTCCCATTCATCAAAATGCATAAAATTCAAGAAATATATTTAAATCAGTCACTGCAGATTCTATAAAAGAACTGTCATATTCATGAAAATCCAGACTGTAAATTTTACATGTATTAAGAGAATTAGTAATCTTACTAAAACTCCGTTGATTAGTTTGAAATTGCGTAATTGGACTGAGTTATTACAGTTTGTCAAAAAAAAAACCAAAAATGATATTATCAAGTTTAAAGCTTGAATATCTTGCTATTTCGTAACAACATAACATCTGTATAAAAGTGTATGTTATTGCTCCAGCTTAACACCCCTCAGATAATGCATATCTCAAACTCCCTCTGTTTCATATCATCTTTCAAACATGCCGTTTTAGTGTCTATATAAAGGAGCTACTGCCAATCCCCACCCCACCACAGAGTGGCAGAGCTAAGCACAGCTAGACAGAGCTGAGCTACAACTTGAGGGTACCTTGTATGAGGTCATATTAGGAAGGAGATCTGATTGGTTTGTTTAAACTAGGCCAAAAGAAAAAAAATAAGACAAGCAATATCAGCAATTCAATTATGACAAACATAATGCTGGAATATTTTGTGCACCTCATGCTTAGATGGTGCACCTTCACAATTTAACTGCTATTTTATTGCTTTGTGCTCTGTGAGTTTCACTAAAGACAAATCAGTTGTATCATGCATGAGCTTGGTGAATTATGGATAATTGGCATTTATTAACATATGCATGAGTACCAAGACAGTCAAAATGACCAAAACTTTTGTAAATTCCGGCCTTCAAGCAGAGAAGCAGGGGATAGTCTGGCTTTTTTGCAGGCCATGGCCATCCACTCCTTTTTCACTTATATGGTCCTGCATTAGCGACAGACTGCAAAGCCTTATTATGGCTAAGGATTAGCCAAATATAAATAGTTAATTCAGACATGTTCTGCACAAGCGTGGCTCAATTTTTAACTAGTGGTAAGCCTAAAATTTAACCAGGGTTTCATATCAAAACTCAGCATGGGGTCTGCTAAATTTAGTCTTAAAGAAGCCCTAGATGCAGACTGTAGATGATTTGTTGCTTTTGATTTAAGAAATCAGTAGCCTAGTTTCCTCTGTCCTTTCAGTGCAGGTTTTTGCCTACTTTGTACGTGAATGATGAACCCTGAGCATTGGCAGAATCCTGCTGTGCCTCCTTTTTTTTTTAAGTCAGTCTTGCAGATATCGCTGAGCCAAGGTCCTCTTGTAATAGAAAACACCCTGACGTTATCCTCACTCTGAGAAATGAAGCAGTCATTAGTGGCATTGCTTAGCTTTTAGATATTCATATGTAAGCCTGTCCTAAATATGTGTGTCACTGTTCCCTCGAGATAACACTATCCGTATTATGTAGCACCCCTTAAACAGGTGCTCTGTTCTAAGTTTGTGTGTGTGGGTGTTCTTTAGAATGAAACTGAGAAGGCGATATTTCAATACATGCAGCAGAACAACTTAGACTAATGATGAAAGCCTCGGTTAAGGATTCCTCACGCACTCTCGCACAAGGCATCAACACATTCTCACAGGCATCACAGAAGAATGGCCTTCTGAACTGTGAGTCCTTGTGCTCCAGGGGTATCTTGCTGTGTAATTAAATCTGTACAAGCATAAATTCGTCCTTTGCAATAAATAAATCTGGGTTATAATAAATTGCTGGACACTTTAGTGGAAACATGTGTACACTTTGTTTTCACTTTAGTGGAAACGTGTGCGGTTTTCCAATCAGCCAATGATGCGACAGCAGCGCAGTGCAAGAACTCTTAAAATTTATATTTTCTGTTCAAATCAAACATTGGAATGGGGGGAAAATTTGATATCAGGGCGTCTGACAAGAGCATTGTTGTTGGTGCCATACAGGTTGGATTGAATATTTGAGAACCCCCTGGGATTTTCACACCACAGAAACAGTTAAAACAGAAAGGCAGCAGTTCTGCAGGGTCAGACTGGTACATGGAGGGCAGGCAATGGAAAATCATATAACCACTCATTATACCAGTAATGAGCCGAAAAGCATCTCACACACAGCTGGCCAAATTTTGAAGCAGGAGACTGCATCGGTTTCTGCTCATATCAACCAGGAGAGAGAAAGAAAATCAATCTACTAATCAATTAATCATGCTACAAAAACTTTGAGTTTTGAGAGAATATAAGAGGGTTGTATAAATAAAAAAAATTTCAGGACACTGGAAATGTGGCCTATTTATTTATTCGTTTGTTTGTATTCAAGTAAATAACATTTTATTTGGCAAGGGCATTACAAAATCAGTTAGAAATTTAGGTTACAGACTGAAAATCAAGGGATGTCCAGTTAAAGCCTGTCCTAGATCACAACATTAGTTAAGGGCTACAGTTACCAGTGTACCGAAGGTAGTGTTCTTCTGAGGACATTAGTAGCTCTGCCCAAAGTGAACCCTTGATATGCTGAAGTGGCATTTCACTTAGCATTTAGCAGCAGCCTGTGAAATCTGAACCTGTCTAAAGAATGATTTGTCTTAGACACCACAATTAGCCTTCTTCCATGAAACATGTAACAGCAGGTTGAAAAGCACACACACACCTCGACGGTGCAGCTGATGGCTGACTGGGTGTGTCGGTGTAAACTTTTGTTTTGTCTTTGTTGTTAATTTAATTTTGTTGCTTTAGTTACCGGATTACTTTACTTATCATATGTATGTATTCACCACAGGTTTATTTGCTCCTTATATATACCAAATATATTGAATAAGAGTTTGGACACACCTAATTCAATGTTTTTTTGTTTAGTGATTTATTTGTTACATTCTAGAACAATACTGTATTTTTTTTAACTATGAACTAAAACATATGGAGTTATGTAATTAAGTACCAATGACAGTCAGTTGTTATTTTGGGACATGAAGGTCAGATGTTCTGGAAGAGTTCTTGGAAAAACTGTATTGTGAAGTACATTTGCAAAACCCATCCCATGATGAAACTGGCTGCCATGAAGACTATTGAAAGGAAACACGACCGAGACTCACATCTGCTGCAGAGGAAACGTTTGTTTAGAGTTACCAGCCTCAAAAATCACCAATTACCAGCACCTTACAGTAAATCATAAGAGCTCAGAGCATAAGTAGCAGACACATCTCAATATGGACTGTTCCAAGGAGATTATTGCATATGTTCGATGCCTTCAGCATTGCTTTACAATGTAGAACTGAAGAAAAAAAAATTAGGAAAGACCATGGAATTAGAAGGTGTACAAACTTTTGACTTGTAATGTGTATATACATATCTGACCAGTTGAAAATTGAGATGTGTCTGCTACTTATGCTCTTCATAACGGTTTTAACCTGAGGTGATTTTTGAGGTCTTGCCGTTTTAGCTGGTTTAGCTCTTTTTGTTCTAGTTGTCGTAGAAAACACAAAAAAAAAATCATCCAGACTTCAGACTTATGTCCAAACTTTATATATTTAGGAAATAATAAGCAAGTATTCTTTAGTAGTACGTCCTGTGTTTGAACTAATTGAACTAATTTATGTTTTCTTGTAGCACATTGCTAAGATTCTTCAAACGTACTTTCAAACTAAAACGTCTCAGCCCGAATATAAAAGGTATGACTTGGTATTTTGCTGCCACCTAGTGGTCAACGGTTAACATAGCATCATCTGGGAAGCTGTAAAGGGGAATTTAAAAAAAAAAATGAAGAAGAAGGAAAAGAAGGCAGTGACTCTGCCTTGTGGCTGGGTGGATTAAAACCATTTTATCACAATACATTTTTTGAGCATGTCTGTTGAAAAAAATAATAATTGTAATAAAATGGTAAATTATTATAGTCAATTATTGTGGGAGGATAATGAGTAATCCCGGAAATGGATTCCGTTCTAAGTCAGGTTTCTAAGGTTTCTAAAGGTTTCTCTGCTTCACTCATTAGCCAAATATTAATTCATATCCAGATCTACTTATGCTTTATACACTTCCTTTTATTTAAGGTTCTATGCAAATCACATTGATTTCAATAATAATAATAATAATAATAATAATAATAATAATAAAGTGCCATGGATGTACTGTTTCAATCTCTGGAATAAAAAAAAAAAGTAGACCTGGGCCTAGTTTCTCAAATGCTTTCATCGTGACACTCGCTGCATCATTTAATGATGAAGTTCTGCAGCAGTTCTTTGAGGAAACTCAGTCCTGCGTGTTTAAGCCTTAGAGGTTTGTCCGCAGGGTGTTCTGTGAAACATATTTCAGCCTCCTGCTACAAAACTAGGCTGCATTAGCTTTATAATATCAAATCACTTACAGAGTTCTCAAAACAGCCTTGTTCCAGTTTTATTGAACCGCAGTGTCTGTCGGTTAGATTTAATGCACTCAGACTGCCATATCTCTACACAGGAATGAATGGAATGCTTGGCCATGGCAGGAGGCAGGCAGTGCAGGGGTCGCTGGGGGCTAGGTAATGGCTCACCATATAACTGGAGCGTGAAACCAGGAGTTTGAAGCACAGCAGGGGAGCAAAAAAAAAAAAAAAAATCATTCTGAAGTGCTTGTTTGCTTGATTAGTGCCTAGAAGTTTAGGCCTTGTATGAGAGGATATTTTAAATCTATGGGTAAAGGAAGCATCAGAGAGTATGCCTTAATGAATACAAGAAAAAGGACTAATTTCTGTCTCCCTGCGGCCACCGTGCGCTTCCTCATTTTCTTCGCTTGGCTTGGCAGGCGCTCTGTATATTTCACAGTTGTGACAGGTTTGGCTCATTGTTGCAGGCTATATATCAGAAGACAGTCAGACAAACATGCAGTGTGTTAGTGTGCTTTAGCTCCCGCGCCTGCATTTACACAGCATACTGCACCCTGGAGAGGTACCTGAATGGCCAGCTTTAATGTATGCGCAAGCAGGGCTAAGCTTTGCCTCTCTTTCAAGGTTGTATAAAAATTATGTAATGTGCAAGTATGCCAAAAGCTTTTTTTTTTTTTTTTTTTTGTGGAGCCAAGAATAAGCGAAACACAACGTATATGGATATGTATTATATTGACATTTAGGAATTTGAAATATGTGCCATAATGTTGAACCATTTGCCTGTTAAGCCCTGTGTGTTGCTGGCTCTGATGTGCTGGGTGTTCTGGTACCTTTCTGAAAGTGAAACATGTCTAGATTTTACACTCATTGGAGCTAATGTATGTATTGTAAGCCTGCTTTACACAAATATCAGTTCTACATCATCAGTAGCCAATATTGTCCAGAAAAAGTACAAATTACACAAAGGAACCAAAGGCGGAGCTGTACATTTTGCATTGTTTGTGCCGAGTGCAGCTTGTTTGGTAATTGCTTTTCAGTAGACATGGTATGATTATGCACCTGAAATACTTGACATAAAAACAGTAATAATAAATGGTGTCTGATTACCAGTCGGTACATCCTAGTACTTGCGCATATTCATTTTCTGCATATGTACCTGATGGTCTAATAATATTAATGGCAACTTACTTGAATTTTTCACCTCTTCCATTTAATATCATGCCTGGATATAAATAATGCTTTGTGACCACTAAATCATTGTTTTATATGTTGTACAGCAGAAAAATAGGCATCTCCACTGTAGGCATCTCCAAACATGGATATAAAAGTTGACACTGCACTTATACTGTGGACAAAGTCAAACTAAAGATTCTATATGCCCCAGTTATATATGGCACTAAAGAATAAAAAATAAAAAAAAAGGAAAACATTTTTAGATTTACATTTTTATTTACTCATAGAGCAAAACGTCAAAAAGAAAATAGAACTGGTTAAAGAAATTCTTTCATATTTTCAAGATGTAAACTAACAAAAAACAAACCACCAAATTCCATTGCATGATTATTTAAGTAACACACTCTTCTTGCTTTACCCAAAAACAAGCGATCGCTGGCATTTTTCTTTTTCTCAAGGTACCAGCCTGTTTAAAAGATAGCACCAGGCTGCTTATGAAGCCTTGGTCAGAAAGTAAAGTAAGTATTTGTGATTCTGTTAACAACAATATACTTATACATGGAGCTGAATAGAACAGAAGGTCCTGATCGAGCTTCTCTCACAGGGCTTTGTGTCTGACTCGACAGTCTACATTGATTTTTCTCAGGAAAAAAAAAAAACGCAAAGACAAATAATTACTGTCTTTTTAGTGACATTGATGAAGGATCTTTGCTGCAGTTGCTACCCTTCCTACTCACCCTGTTGTCTCTTAACAAGCTGCAGACTGAAAGCCTCCTACACAGATACGGCCTAGACATAAAGACCTCCTGGGGCTAACGATTCTAAAATGATATGACGGAACATCATGAAGACCTAGGACGTATGAAAACAATTCCAGAACAAAAAATTCTGGAAAAGCGTCTATCTCGGATTAGTTATCTCAGAATTTGAACTTCCTGGAGCATACCATAAAATCCATTAGTAACATCCAACAAAAGTCAGCCAGTGTGTAAGGATTAGTCTGAGGAGTAACCAAGAGGTCAAGGATTAGATCCTCAGCTCACATGGGAATAGCTGTTCACTATGCAACTCAGGCTTTATGGGAGTGTATGTGAAATTCTGTTTGGCGTTTTTCAAATACAAGCGTTCTCATTGTGAGTGACCATTCCCACAGTCAAGCATGGCGTGGCAGTATCAGGTTAAGTGTCACCCTTGAACTCTTGGTTTACATTTCCTTACATTTCCTTTTCCTACCATTTCAATATTACAAGCTATTTGGTGTAAGCCCAGTATTGTGTGTATTCTCCTGGTGCTGGCGGGGTAGCCCTGGCCCCCTCAGGGCATGACTCCACAAGACTGTTGTGGTGTTGTTTGGGGAATTTGGAAACGAGGTCAACAACAAACTCTTTGCCGACTATGCCTGGTGCATGGCAGGCTGTGACGCACTTAGTGTTCTGAGATCTTTCTGTCACAACCAGCATTAAAGTTTTTTTCAGGAATTTGTGCTACATCGGCTTTTTTTTGGGGGGGGGGGGGGGGGGCTAGTCTTTGGCGTCCTTGGCTCTTGAGTCTTGGGTGCCCATGATCCTGTCACCAGTTTACTGGTAGATAATTGATAATCAATGTTAGTCGGTTCACCTGGCTGTGTTTTGGCTGACTGTTGTGTAATCCATTCCAAATTGTCAAACTTATACAAGCCACTGGAACCATTCCCTCTAACAGAGCATCAGGTCACAATCAGCATGAAACACAGACACGGATCTCCCCATACAGAAAGATCTCCTGGGGCTGGATGAAATTGTATAATTATGTAAAGGTGTGGAGTTCTGTACCAGAAATTCTCTCTGCTGACTACTCAGCACTCCTGTAATGATATTTCCTACTTCTGTCACAGTTTCCAGAGGTGGATTAACTGCTGTCCCATGTGGCTCTTTGCGGCACCAGTCAAGTAGATGGAATTTGTTTGAGTAATATTAACACAGCTGTGGAATCAGTCACTTAATTATGATTTATTCATTTTAACAAGCTCTCCCTCTGCATAGCTAACGTATAAAATACGTAGGAAATTGTAAAAATGAAACTACGGGCAATTATACTCGCTGGTGGAAAGGAAGACAGCATTATTTACCGGTGAAATAGCAGCTTTTCAAGGGTGTCTTCAGAGCAGATGGTGGGCAAAGGCATGCTTTGATGAAAAAGAAAATGATGTGCAGTGACTTGCCTAAATAACCACCAACCTGAATTTTTCCATATTTTGAAATGTAACTAATTGAAATCTTTTTCTCCAAATGTCCCTATTTACCTAATCACTGACTTTTAGTGGACATTTTAAAATAATGGATTTAATGGTCTTCACTGGGAACATCTACCGTCTTCCCTTAAAAAAAAAAAAAAAGTCACCACTTCAAAATGGACAAATTACTGACCTGTATCAAACTCTGAAAATAATTGTGGAGATTTGAAATTGCTGGAATTGGGTTAAGACCTGTCCAACACATTATTAAAAACTTGTAAGGACTGTGCTGAGTCTTCACCTTCATGGAGGAAATGTATCTCAGATGGAGCTTACTAAAAAGGCTTAGTGAAGATACTGTATGTGGAAAAAAAAAACCTGACAGCAGAAATCACAGCTATTTTTAACAGTAAACGTAAGAGCATTTTCACATGCATAATGTGAAGAGAACTCATAGGACTGAGTGGCCATAAGAAAACCTCTTGTTTGTGAGACTTATCAGGAAAAACACTTTCATTTGGACTTTGGAGGAATGGAAAAAGGTCATTTGGTCTGATGAGTTCAGATTGACCCTATGCCAGAGTGATTGGTGTGTCGTGGGTAAGGAGGGAAGCACATTGAATGATGCGAGGCACCCATCACACATAGTGCCCACGGTACAAGCCTCTAAAAGCAGAGTTATAATCTGGGGTTGCTTCAGTAGGTCAGGCCTAGCCTCATATATGGAGTTTTATCCATGGTGGAAGAGAATATTTCAAAATTAGAATTGTGAAAATGTTCTGGGAGCTTCATTTTCACACATGAATTCAAAACCATACTGTGCACCATAACTAAAGCCAAAGGCCATAAGTGAAATCTGCTGTTTCTTTAGATATTTCATCAAAGTTGAAACTTCATCTTTTGATCTTAAACCACAAACAACAAAAAAAAGAAAAGAACTATCCCTGCTGTTCTGTTTTTTCAGAGGAGGATGTGATGTATCCAAGTCCACTTTGCTGAAAAAAGCCAACTTGTTCCAATCAAAAACTTGCTCTCAAGCTACATGCCTGTTCTCAGTGTTGTGGACGTGTTTTGGGGAAGGCGTGGGACGAGTCATAGTGATGCTCGGAACTTGGCTCCCTTGTGGGTTGCAGAGCTCCACTGTGCGCTGCATCAGGGAACTGCCTAATCCCTGCGGCACAGGTAGTACGGTTTCTAGCTGTAACAGGTGATCGGAGTTGAAATGTGGCAGAGCGGAGCGGTAAGGCAAGGGGGAGTTTAGGAGCTGATGACAAAGGTGCTCCTCAAAGCCTGAAAATGGTTCAAGCAAATGTGGATTGTTTGCGCAGGGGAGGAAGCTTTCTTCTATAAGACAGTGAAGAGCTCCACTCTTCAGCACCTGTGCTCTCTTCAGCACAGGCCTCAAAGGCTGGCACACCTGCACATTATGTCTGCTGTCTTTCATCAAGTCAGGAGTGATGGGGTACACGCCCTGTACCACTGGACTCTGGAATGTTATTCGGGGACCCAGGGGCACTTTGTTAGTGGAGGATGAGTGCAGTGGATTGTAGCTTGATTTTATATTCCATGTCTTTTCTGGAAGACAGCTCTCACTATGAGGATGTCGGACTGGACGAGTTGAACCCATTTCTGCTTTGTCTTGCCTTAAGAAGGAAGAATAAACAGGACAGCATTAAAATGGCATTAAGCATTAAGATATGGAGGGTGCGTTAAAAAAGGGTTTAAATGAAGCACTAAGTAAGACCAGGGTTTGTGAAGTTCTGCAAGATAAGCAAATTTTTTTAAATAAATTTTGATGTGATAAACGAGCAAGTCTTGATTTACGAGTACCAAGTACCAAGTATTATCGAGTATCATGTCATATCGAGAAGTATGCGCTTCTTGTTTTGAAGGCGAGCGTCACGTGATCACAACTGATTTATGGGTAATCGTCTCCCGTGCATGCGACATTAGTACAGTCTACATCCGTGCGCGCATTTACTGTTTACTATAACACCATGACCACTGTACATACATTCACCAGCCACACGATTAGGCACACAGTGTTAGCGCAAGGACCTATTAGACCTAATTTTTTTTCGGAACTGCCTTAATTCTTTGATTAATTAATTAATTCTTCCATATTGACATTAGAGCCTCACACAGTTGCTGCAGAGTTGTTGGCTCCACATCCATGATGCGAATCTCCAATTGCACCACCTCCCAAAGGTGCACTATTGGATTGAGATCTGGTGACTCTGGAGGTCATTTGATTACAGTGAACTCATTGTCATGTATAAGAAAGCAGTTTGAGATGATTTTAGCTTTGTGACAGGTCCATCTCTTTATGATGCAATATCCTGTTTGCAATATACTGTTGAACACAGCAACAGTTCTCAGGTAGGAAGATGCCTAATCGAAACGATGCCCATTTAGTCCCAAGAGGCCCAAAGTGTGTCAAGAAAATATCTCCCACATCATTACACCAGCAGCAGCAGCAGCCTGAACCACTGATAAGATGCTGGATGTTGTTTATGCCATCTGACTATTTCAGCAGAAATCAAGACTCACCAAACACGGCAATGTTTCTCCCGCCTTCTGGAGGCCATGTAAATGGCCATGTGAATTCTATGCCCAGGTTCCTATTCTTAGCTGACAGGAGTGGCACCTGGTGTGCTGTTGTAGCCCATCCAGTTCAAAGTTTCCAGAGATGTTCTTCGGCATACCTTGGTTGTAGCGAAATGTTGTTTGAGGTACTGTTGCCTCTCTATCAGCTTCTCTCAGAGTTTTCTCCTCTGACCTCTGGCATCAACAAGGCATTTCCCCCAGAGAAATCGCTTTTTTAGACAATACTTTACGAATCCTAGATATGGTTGTGTGTGAAAATCCCAGTAGATGAACAATTTCAGAAATACTCACACCAGCCTGCCTGGCGCTAACATTCATGCCACATTCAAAGTCACTTAAATCACCTTTATTACCCATCCTGATGCTCGGTTTAAACTTCAGCAGATCGTCTTGACCATGTCTATATTCCTAACTACATTTAGTTGCTGTAGTGTGAATGACTGGTTAGATATTTGTGTTATAAAACATTTGACTAGGTGTACCTACTGTAATGAAGGCGCGGTTGTGTGTATATATTCTATGTACTTCATCACTGCCTTGGCAAACTTCTTTTATTCCTTTCAGGAAATGTTAGAATTCTCTTTTAACTCGGAACTTGCTAGTTCACGTTCTCCCCAAACATTTCCTTCATTTTATAGTGACACTTTAATTTTATTTTAATTTATTTACTCTCACTGCTGTGGAAGCAGATAGTTATGGAAATATGCATGCTCTTCTTATGTTGTCTCGTTCACCCTTCTCTTCATTTCGAACTTTCTCGCTCTCCCCTCCTCGCATTTCTGAGCACTTTGTGACTCTGATAAACTCTCTCTTTCACACAGACACACACAAACACACACACAAACACACAGACACACAGACACACACACACACACAAACACACAGACACACAGACACACAGACACACACACACACACACACACACACACACACACACACACACGCGGTGGTGTGACCAACCAGCCTTTAAATCATCAATAAGCAGAAAATAGCTCTGTGTGCTTCTGCTGTGCAAGATATTGGCTGTGCTCTTTTAAAATTGCACTTGCAGAATTTAATGAACATGTTATTCACAGCAAAGTAAAGTTCGTCTGAAAAGCAACAATGAAAAGCACTGCGAGTGTTGCACCTGTGCATATTTCACAGTGAAAAGAAAGAAGCAATTTTATTTTCCGTGGATAAATGAGGCCATCGGAGCATTTTATCTAACAGTAGTGTATTGCCTATTGTAGGACATATCTCTGTTAATGGTGTTTTACCTGCATCCTGCTCTGCACGGTGGCCTATCCAGAGCCGTGGAACTGATGGCAGGTAGAAGCCCTCCAGCGCGAGCACATGCTGTACCTTTTACAACCAGAGTGCATCTACGGAAACATTTCATGTGCCATTTTCACCCGAGGTCCAGTTTGTATATTAATGCTTCAATCATTTGTTTAGACAATGATTACATATTTTTCTCATGAAGGTATTTCATTACTTGGATGTGATGAGAAATGGAAGGCTCAGATCAGAGATGCCTTGTCCTTGGTGTCCTGCGTGTGACCTGTTAATCTTAGGGTCAGAAGTTAACGTGTTCATCACCGTGGGCAGGCTTTTTAAACTCTGGATGTCATCATCATCATCTTCGTCCTGATGAGCTCCTTTAATCAGACGAGGCAGTCTGCCAGTTACATCCTACACATTACATAAACATGACGCATTATTCAACCTCTAGTTTATAATATCAGCTCAGGAGTTGAACTTGTATGAATAAAAAAATAGTTAATGTTTAACAGCTATAAACCCAGTGGGGGACACATTCTATGACTCAATCTATCAATCGGTTTTATGCCGCATTTCATCACAAGTCCCGGTTTGAGTTGAACGTTATACATTAAATTACATCCCTAATCATGAATACATATCCAGCCCCAGAAATGCGCCCATGTCACCGTGTAATACAGCCATGATGCTCTGAACATTTACCTTACGCTTTCGGATTGAAACCGGTTCCGAGAAGTATGACGGTACTGGAGAAACCTCTCGAGATGGAGAATGACTTCTTCTCGTCCTATGGCGGTTCATTTTATGGAAATGTTTCCCAGCAGGCCTGGTTTCAAAGCAAAACTATACATTATTCTTACTTTTTAGACTAATGGTTTAAAGTAGTGGTGCTTGAAATTGCATAGAGTGGTGTTATTTGAAACCACAAATTATGTTTATTACGTTACAGCTGAATTGGCATATAAAAAGTTTAGTACAGTCTCTTACCAGTTTGCAGCTTCCTCCATGACAGCGTGTTTATCTGTGATGCCCATTTTCTACAATTTATATTACCTGAAGGTGAGGAACATAAAATAAAGAAAAAATAGTTGTAATCAATAATCCTAAGCCCTTCGATGTTATAAATAATAGTTTTTAATTAAAGTTGAAGTTTTGTTATGCAGTGATTTTACCATTACTATAACCAGCATGGTTTCTAAAATTCCATTAGTAATGGGACTGCATTAGCATATAAATTGGTGTTTTGCTGCATTAAAGCAAAGTGTGCACTGAGGGGAAAAAATCCTTTTTTTTTTTCTTTTTTTTTTGAGCCACGATGGCGATAATTTTTCCTTTGCTGATCCAGGAGAATCCTGCTCTCAAAGATAAATTAATCAAGTGCACAATCCACCATGAAATAAACCACCATACGTCTCTGTTCTTTTCTATCCATTCATGTATATTTTATTTAATCTCATCTCTGATGGTACATGTTCAATCTAGAATAAAGTTAAAGCTTTAACAGCTATACAGAATAGAAGAAAACTTTTCTTACCATTGCTTTGAACTTATGAATCCCAGAAAAAAAAAAAAAATCCAGTTAATGGTCGTGTGCTAAGAGCTGAATAAATAATCTAATTAAATACCTGAATGGGCCGACTCCGTCTTTGCTAGGAGTCTCTGTGGTCAGGAATTGGACATTACCCTGGCCGCTCTAGCATGGCAGAACACGTCAGAGCCTAAAACCCTCCTGATTGGCTGCTGCTTCTTAGCAAGACCCCATACAGAGTCGTTAAGAAATTCCTTCTGCTTACAGCTTGGTTAGGTGAAGGATTGTAAGAGGACTGTACACAGTCCCGTCTCAAAGTACTCAAACAGCAAATCCAATCATTTGTTTTTGCTGTACACTGAAGACATTTAGGTCTAACATCAAAAAATGAATATGGGATGATGGACTGGAATTTCAGCTTTCATTTCCAGGTATACGTATAGATGTGTTAGGCAACTTAGAACATGGCACTAGTATTTAAAAGTAAAGTAAAAGACACTCGAGATTTGGGTGCATATCCCTTGTTTGATATCATAACAAGTGATTGATTCAAATATTTATCCTATATCCAAATATCCATATATTTATCTAATCTCAAACCAAATGCATTCAGTGTATCATGAAAGAAAGAAAAATGGCCTTCCTGTTCTAATACTTTTGAAGGGGCTGTTGTATAAGCACTTAAAATAATAGTATTAAACTGTACAGTAGGTTCCTCGTCAGTGGCATATCATCTTCGGTGAGTACATCTTTAAAAATGTTAAAGTTTTAAAAAGTATACTAAACACACCTTTCTGATTGCTATCTACAGTATATGAGTAAATGTACACGTTAGTGTCCTTTTTTTCCGCAGAAATTGTATAAAGCGTACACCAAAAATCACTTCCTGCGCTTCCCTTCTTACCCTGATGCGCACATTGCTCTGGAACTCATTATACATTTTTCCCCATTGCTCCAGTATCCAGTCTTAATGCTCCCTAAAAAAACAAATCTGATTTTCATTTCCTAAGTAGTAATGAATTTGGATACAGCTGTTTATAACGAATCCTGAGAGTTCTCGCCACATGGTGCAGGTGGAAATGCTCTTACTTTCACTTATATTCAAACATAGCTGTAATTTCTACTTTTGATTATTTTATGATGCAATGTCATCAATGGTTTGTCATCTGTGATTATGGTCACTCTGGTTGTTTTATTATTTTTTTTTTTCAGACCGCATTTCTTCCACAAAGTTGATGTATCAGCACGGTTCTGCCAGGTTGTAATAATGCATTGTACAGTACTTAAAGCACTTCCTTTGATTTCTCCTTAAATGTTTTCTTTGCCAAGAAGTTTAGGTAGTAAAATATCCATCAGTGAAATTTGTGCGATTTAGCCCTCCATGCTGCTCATTCCTACAGATGCATATGAGACCCTGTTTAGTGGGCAAATGAGACGGGAGCAAGTATGCGGACTACACATTTGGCTTTTTATGGCCTCCTCCTGCATTCACCCGTGGGCTGATTCCAGCTACAACAATCATTACCTTGTCCTTTCATTCTCACACATACATTTAGCAGTAACATTCTCGGTTCAGTTACTTTTTGTTTTCTCGGTAGACGTTCGTTTTTGAGCAAACAATGACGTCAGACAAATGTGTAACAGATCAGCAGGAACTAATTTTTTGCTGGGGTCAGGCAGGAAACTTGTCATTAATTCAAATTTGTGGGAAAACAAAACTGGGAGACTATTTTATGGTTAATGCAAAAAAATAAATAGATGATAAATAAATAAAATATATATAGTGTTCATGACTGAAAAGGGATCATGATCAGAAAGTGATCGTGTGGTATATGTGGCACAGCATAAGAAAATTAACATTGTTTTGTCCTTTACCCATGGTGATGAACAAATAAATGACAAATAGATGAAGGAAAGTAAATAAATAAAATTTAAAAAAAGAGTGAGCTGTCAATGCCAATGATGAATTAGTTTCACTATCAAAAAACAAAACAAAAAAAAAAGTAATTAATTTTTTCAGACTTTATTTAATTCCTGTTTCTTTAGCTACCTTTTTTTTGCATTTCGGCAGCATAATCAATGTATGGGTTTATTTATGAATAAAGAAATAAGTAAAATGAAAGGGATTCTACAGAAACTCCATAGTTTGCACATTCTAGCATGTAGCTACAGTGAAAATTATTTATTTTATTTATTTATTTTTATAAGATGTTGCTTTCTTTCTGACTGCACATAGTTCAATAAGCCGACCCAAAATATCTCACACACACACAGGCGCAGTGCAAGAGTTTGCTCACATGGGTGCAGCGAATGTGTGCTGTAACACAACCCTGCAGATAATCACACAACACTCTCCGCTAATATCTTTATTCACGTGTGTGAAACTCATGTCCATACAGAGCAGTTATTTCTCATAGCAATGCTGACTCGGACTTCGCTTCTGTATGTATTCGTCAAACAAAACTGTCAGAATATCTTACACACACACAGAGTGTATTTAGGTCACTGGATGGGATGTCTAATACATGCTGTTTACACCATGTAAATCTGCAAATGGTGGGAATGTTAAACTGCTGTTTAGGGTCAGGACAGGGGTTGAATGAAGCAGTATTCACTTGCCCAACAGCGTCCTCTAACCACGCTGACATTTCTTTAATAGAATGTTTTGAAAAGATGCATCTCTCAGGGAGCCCACCAAGTTGTCAACCTGCAATCGAGACAAAGTGATGAGAAAGAGATGACATTCAACTTGTACAAAAACACCCATTAAAACTGGTCTGGTAAGAAAAACGATAAACAAGAAAGATGGTCTTTAAATCAGGTGGACTGACTTAATGCTAACATGTACCCCGTCAATCCGATAAAAGTCTACAATTAAGAATGAAAAGGAAAAAAAAAAAAAAAGGAAAAAAAATTCCCCCATCGATAACTAATAAGCTCATACAGTCTGTCTCTATTTTGTTTGTCCATGTCCCTCAACTCAGCACACCATCAAATCAAAGGAAGTAAAAAAACAAACAGATGAACAATAAATTTCTCTATTTTGGGAAAAACTGGGACAAAAAGATCAGCTTAAGCTTTGAAGCTTAAGACAGTGTCTTCTTTAATTATTTTGAGCTTTTTCTTATTTTTAAGCCGTTTCTTGTTTTTAAGCTTTTCATGTGTTTTTTTTCTCCCCTTCCTATAATAGTTGGTTCAGTGCAATGCATGGAACGATAAAAGGGTCCCGCAGGATTGTTGCAGCTTTTTTGTTTGCGAGCGACGGTGTCGAGTGTGCCAGATGCGGTTTAACTAGTGTCCATGGACTCCATGTTGGCCGATGACGAGTCCCGCTGGATACTGTCGAAGATGGCAGCGAGCTCAGGATTGGAACTGATCTGTGACTGAAACTCGCTCATCAGGGGGCTCTTCTCCGCCTCGGGGATGGTGAGCAGAGCCGCCACTGCCCGCATGGCCGAACGCTTCAGCTCATCCTGCTTTTCAAACTCCTGCTTTACAGAGTTTGCCTTTACCTAAGGGAGAGATAGACCATAACAGTTCAAATTAGCACTCTGTTATGGTTCTGGCTAAAAATGGAAGTTTATGGAGAACTGTGTATTCACCTTTGTAGTACATGTGGCTCTGAGAGGCTCCACCAGTCTGTCCAACCTCTGGAGCACCGCACTCGGACACAGGGTGGAGAGTCGGGCCAGCATCAGGAATGTCAGCATCTAAACAAAGGAGGGGGAAAAAAAGTCAGCTTTACAACATTAGGGGTATAACACAATGATACTTGGATCTAGACCTGTTTAGTTCTGCAAACATATTTATTTAAAATTAAACTCAAACATAGGTGTGTGATGAATCAGAATTAAAAATACTGAGGAAAGACACCAGCTGTGCCAGCAGGGTGTGTGACTCATTCAGGTTAATAACTGGTCTCAAGTAGAGATGCATGCAAGACACTCATTCAGTTCTTTCTGGTTTAATCAAATTTATTCATATCAATTAGTTTAGTTCTCTTTCCCTGATTTTAACCAAACTGCCAGCCTAATTTAAAGCACCCTCACCAAGCAGGTACTGATGTTAACAATGTGGCTTTTCTTTCTTGTGCCAGCTTCATATCTATCCCGCTTGATCATGCCCATATGAAAGTAAAAATCCTGTTAATATCCATGTTTATATTCCAAGAAATTGATTCAATACGGTTACTCTGCAATCTTCCAGTAACACGCCACAGAGGCTTTTATATCACACTCATTTTCTGTCACTTTTTTTTCGTAATCTGTGATTCATACTGCAAAAAACTATCAAGACAAAAAAAAAATTCATAGCCTGTGCACATGAAAAATAATGTCCTACCTTGATATCATAATGGTCTTTGAGTCCATCTTCGACATGGTTAAGGAACTCGAAGATGTCGAGTCTATCGAGGCAGCTGTCTAGCAGAGTGTACATACACTCAAAAGCAGCCTTCCGGATGTCCAGCCCATCATCCACTGTGTGCTTAAACGGACCCATCTCAACCTAACGCACGTCACGGAAAGATCTCATTAAGCTCTGAAAGAAGAGCATTGACAGTGCAAAAAACAGGATGTAAATAAGGGACACCTACCTCTCTAATGAGCTCTTTGCGCACTTTGGTCTCATTGTACAAGTGAGGAAGTACAGTGTCCAAGAGGTCCCGGATAAGTGAGGGCTTATTATGGGCGGCAGAGTTGAAGGTCACGAGGGCCACTCTTCGCACATTAAGGTCTGGGTCTTCCAATGTTTTTAGGAAATCGCCTAAAATGATGGCAGAAATAAAAGAGGAGTGAAAAAAAAGGAAACTTTAATTTCTTTTAAAAGTTGTGGAGAGAAACTAATTATAGTCTGAAAGCAAAAAGCTTACCTATGCAGTTTTTCAGCAGGGGATCAATAGTCTGTGGGTGGTCTGAAATTGTAAACTTTACAGCAGTAACTACTGAGCTTCTAGCATAAGAAGATCCTGGAGGGGGAAAAAAAAAAAAGAAAGGAATATCCTTCAGTAAAAGGATTCATCATCCTTCTCCTCCTATGGTCATAGTGTAGGCTTTAACATCATGCTACCAAATATTTTTCACCAGGTGATATTCATGAATTAGCTCACATTTTACTCAAATCTAATGTTATGCTAGGACATGACATGCTTTTTAGCTACCTCAGATGTTTTTACTCAAGACTAAAAAAAATGCGTCAAGCCATGATGCTAACCTGATAACAGATAGCCCTTTAGCCTGGGTAGTAGCGTCTCAGGGTCTATAAGAGTGAGCTTGCCCAGGCATTCCGCCACCACGTTGCGTGTGCCCTCTTCTGTACACTCGCAGTGTTTGAGCAACAGAGCCCACACACTCTCCACGTATGGCTTGAGGCCGCCTACTGACGCTGAGCTGATGATCTCCTTGAGCGAGTGCAGCAGCAGGTACTGGCGCTTGGGTTGGCCTGAGATCTCTTGCAGCACGAAGGGCAGGTACTCGGGCAGGTTACCAACACTGATGCTGCCCAGCGCGTAGGAGGCAGCTGACTTCACCTCCTCGCTGGCAGAGGAGAAGGCATCCAGGATGACTGTTTTTAGTTCAGGTTGACCACTCAGGTCCACGTAGTGACCCACCTCACCCAGGGAGAGCAGGGCCAGCAGGCGGATGGAGTCAGTAGAGCGCGAGTTCTTGACATCCTGGATGAACTGACCGACTACAGCAGGGCCCTCTTTAGGGCAGGCACGAGTGAGGGCTGCCACACATTTGGCGATGGAGTAGTACGACTGCTTGTGGGTGAGTGAGGCGCTCTGTGCATACACAGGGCTGGTAAGCATGCGCAGCAGGTCCATGTAGCCCAGGCTGGCCGTGCCAGTGGCCACTAGAGCCTGGAAAAACTCTAGCATGGCACCGAGAGCGCCACCCTGCAGCAGTGGTGAGCGCACCAGCGCAATGAGCTCTGAGAGGATAGAGCCACTGATCTTGGCAAGCGAGTCTGGGTGCACACGAGCCAATGTTGTCAGGAAGCTGATAGCCATCTGCGAGACATGCATGTCACTCTCACTGATCAGTGGTGGCAGCTCATCTAGCACAGCGTCGATCATGGCTGGCGTCACACTGTCACTGTAGTTCTTAACCAGTATATCCAGTGCTGCCAAAGTGCTTAACTTCAGTGCCCGTTGGTTCTTGCGCAGAAACGATGCCAGGATCGGAACTGCATCGGCTAGGATGGGACGCAAATCGATCTTGAGTGGTGAGCCAGCGATCAATGTCAGAGCTTTCACCGTAGTCAGCCTGGTGATCTCGTTCCTTAGCCGTTCTAAAAAGATGCAGAGTGTGCCCGGAAGGTCTGCTCCCAGACTGTCACCAAGGTTGCAGATGATTTGGCCCATGCAAGAGATGGCACGCTCTTTGACCTCCTGATCGATGTCAGCTGCCTTGAGACGCTTGATGGTGCAGGCAAAGAGGTCGCTAATGTAGGGCGAGGCATCGAAGGCATCCGATTGGTCGAGAGGCCGGATCACCCGCACCAGCTGTTGGGTGACCAGCAGGGCTTCTGAGGTGATCTTGTAAAAGGGATCGCCCACACAGGCCACTACCGGGGGCACCAAGGCCTGAACATGGGGGTGGAAGACTTGAGGCTGGTGATTGCACAGGATCACATATAAACAGGACAGGGCATCAATCTTCAGATTGGAGGAGCTTGATTTGTCATTTAAAGAGAATATGATTCCTGAAAAAACAAGGGACAAAAAAAAAACAAAAAAAAACAGGGGGTCAACCAATTAAAATTACTCAAACCTTTTATATATAAATATAAATTTATATTAAAATA